>QVTF01006976.1:5000-26481 GCA_003573665.1 Oxygymnocypris stewartii | reverse complement strand
AAATAGAAAGTGTGAAAACAGAAAGAAAAGTAGATTTCTAGCAGGAAGAGACGTTATCTCAGACAGATTCGTTTGCAGCTCTCTGAACACAAGCAGTTTTCCTCCGAATGAAAACTTAGCTTGCACAATGCCTGTGTTTACTCCGTCATCATGTCTACTATCTGTCGGGCTCACATGCAGACATACACAAACACATTGAAAATAGACTAATATTTTCTAACTTAGTGTCGGTTTTGTTTTCCAGTACGAATAATAAAACATTCTTAAATAAAGATGCGTTTACTTGAGAAGCAAAAATGACAATATATTAAGAGCCAGATTTACTAAACGGAGCAAATTAGCATGAAAACACAATTCTATAAAAGCGTATTTTGGAGCAGATAATCTACTGACAAATGAACACAGACACAGACAGCACATTTCAATGATGACCCGCGCAACTTACCAAGAGCGGCACAAATGAGTGCAGGTCCCAAACAAACAGAGCCAGTGATGTTATCCACACGGTACAAACTACACAAACAATACAACAACACAGCACTACATGGGTTCAGACGTACTTGTTTGAGGTGTTTAATAATGGCACATATATCAGTAAACTGACGAGTGCAAACCTTAGTAAATCATACTGCGTGATTTATTTAAATACTCTCTTCCCATACATTTTGTGTCTGAAAGGAAAACTCATGAACTTGTCAGCCACAAAAATAACTAAATCTTTTCACGGCATGTCTTTAATTATTCCTGATTGCAGTTTTTTAACGCCAAAACCCAGACAACGAATTTAGGTTATAAAATTGTTGTGGGAACATTTTTAAATGTTTCTAATATGTTGAAATATCCGTTTATTTTTGTCATGATTAGAGCATTATTTAATGGTTAAAATAACATTTCTTTCCACATTCTACTAACTTCATTTTCACCTGAAATATAGCGTTATTTGAATGATTTATTTTATATATATAGATATTCTAAGAATGTTAAATGTTCTTGTCATGAATAGAATGTTATTTAAAGTTTATAACAAATGTTTCTTGGAACATTCACCGAATACAAGTAACATGATAAAGACGTTTTTAGAATTTTGTTCTATGAATGATTTCTCTCAGTGTTAAAGAATGATCCATAAACATTACTAATTTATATCACTTTTAAAAACGCAAGTGAAAGTTGTGGGAATGTACCCTGTTAGCTGAGAAGCTGTTAGTAATAAAAACAAAACATAAGTGAATAAATACAAAAATATCAAAATGAAGTGAGTTAATGCTTAAAACAAGAAAAATGTCTGCCAGTGCGGTAAGAACAAATTTACTTAATTCAACCAGAAAATTTCATTTTTCTTACACCATTGACAGTTTTTTCTTAAATTTGTCAGAAAACAAAATATAAATTTAATATTTGATGTCATTTTGCTTCTCAAGTAAATTTATCTTGATTTAAGTAGGTTTTGATATCTGTACTGAAAAAAACAAGATTGAGTAAAAGATAATTTTTGGAAGAGCAAAAATGCAATAACAAATTAGAAAAAAAGATTGTACCTCTTGACTATAGTGAGTCAGTTAATAAAATTATTAATTCATGTTTCAGTCTGAAAGATTTGTTCAATATCAGTCTAAACAAATATTGTTCAGAGAGAAGGAGAAACATCTGGCCTCTGTATCTCCTGAAGAACGACTTTCCCCTGACTAGAAAAACAGAGCACAACATTTTAATAAGGGTCCCACCTCAGGGACCCCTTAACCTGGAGTCTATTCAGATTTGATTCACACCAGAACTGCAGGTGTGTTAATAATTAATTGGAGTAAACAGTGGTTTATAAAGGGGGCCGGGCCGGGCCAGAGCCGGATAATTGGCTCATTACGGATCAGTACTAAGATGGACCAAGACCCTGGATACCAGCCTGAGGACCCACCAGGCCCAGTCCAATTAATGTCCCTGTCCCCTGCTACTGACAGTGTGTGTGTGTGTGTGGTGTGTGTGTGTGTGTGTGTTGTGTGTGTGTGTGTGTGTGTGTGTGTGTGTGTGTATGTGACTTACACAATTGCTGCTCATAAAGCTCAAAACGGTCTGTGAGAGTCTGTAAGTTACAGCAGTATTAGTGTGCACAGCTTACAGTATTTTTCTGTATGCTTTCTTGACATATATAGGACAGCTGTACAGTAGTGTATTTGTAAATATGTCCTTGTTCGTCCTCGTAGTGTCGCCGGCATTGAAAAGTAGGGCAGGGAATATTCCTCGTGGTGATATAACAAGTCGTAAGTGTCACATCTAAGACCTCTCATAAACCAGAGACTTATGGAACCGATGCAGGCCGACCGGCCGGCCCTCCATAATAATCACCCATCACCTCAACCCTTTATCAAATATATCTATACAGCTGAATGTGTAAAATAAAGCAATGGTTTAATTTGTACATGATGTGGTTAATATCTTAGAACACAGTATACAGAATTATTTGTGTATTTATTTTATTTTTACTGTGTTTTTTTATTTATTTTATGTATTAATTTGGTTACACTTTATTTTTGGTGTCCTTGTTACAGTGTAATTATGCATTTAAGTAATGAGTAATATTAATTAACTAGATTTACTTTACTCTATGGTCAGGGTTAAGATGAGGTTAAGATTGTATTATATTATATTTTATACTTATCGTATTTCCTTCTTTCTATTCTTGTTTTGTTTTGTTTTGAATGTACTGTAACTGGCTGACGCTTTTATCCAAACTGATTAAAATAATAATAATTTCATTAAAACTCTATGTTTTATCAGTTTTCTGGGAATTAAACGCATGACCTTGGTGATGCTCACAACATGCTCCACTGTTTAAACTACTAAACACAGCAGAGTTGCTGAATGTACTTTTGATGAGCTGATCCTCGGGTCAAGCATGCGTACTGAATCGTGGTGGGAGAACCGTCTGGTTAGTATAGAGCCGTGTGATCCTGCAGCATGGCTAATGTCCTAGTGTAGCTAGCATTAAAACACTCAGCGCCTGGCCTGGATCCTGCTGTACTCGGGATTTGATTGTGAGCGGATCTCTCTGACAGGTGTCTCGGCGGGTGGTCGGATCGCCTCTGGCTGTCGTCCCGCCTGGCCCAAGAGCGGAGCGGCTCTCAGCGACTCTTTTCTTTTCCCTATGGAGGTAATAAAAGCGCCGGATGGCAGGGGGCCAGAGTAGAGACGGGCGTAGGTGACATGAGATGGACGGCTGAATCCTCTGGGAATTGGCCCATTTGTTACCCAACGGGAAAGACTGGCACAAAGAGAGAATGCTGAGGGTGTCTTTGTTCAAGGTCACACACCAAACTGTAGATTTAGCAAATGGGACACAAGCTGTTTGTTAGAAGCATAGTTCTTTATGTTACTAAAACTCGTACTTGGAGTCAAGGGCCTGTTAAAAATGACTAACCTTGAGTATTCAGCATGTAGATGTAGTACAGTCATAATTGATAACTTAAAATATGCTTGCGGAGGAGTGTGGTGTTAGGTTTTTGCTTGACAGACAATAAATGGACAAAAATAACAATTATTAATTTATATAGATTAGACTTTAGTTATATCTATATCATTTGTAAGTCGCTTTGGATAAAAGCGTCTGCTAAATGACTAAACATAAATATCTAGAGAGCAGAACATAATATTGTAAAATATAAGATAATAATTAATTTAAACTCCATTTCAGTTCTTGAATTTTGAATGTAAGAAAAAGTAATGTAAAGAAATGAATTAAAACCCAACTGAAATGCTACAGTGGTGTAATGGTTTAAGTTTTTCTTGATTTTATGACTATTTGAGTTCAGCAGAAGCTTTGCACTTCAGGGTTATGGATGTGCTGTGAATCTGATTTATATTTATTTGTATATTCATTTTTGGTTTAATTTTTATTTGCTATTTCATGTATTTATTTTACTATGTATTCTATTTATTTTCTTTATTTCATGAATTCAGTGTTATTTTTATTTTGTTTAGTAATGTAATTCCACTGACTGTCTAACTATAAAAACTGTCCTTTTAATAGAAAAACTAGACAGAATTATTTCTGTGAATTCGGTTTCTAGTTACATGGCCGATTCAAATTCATACAAATTAAAATTCGGAATTTTGCACAAACCTGTAAGCAACCACCAAAAACTCTCTAGCAACACCTTAGCAACCAATCAGAGTACCCTAGCAACCACCCCAACATTCTATCTTACACCCAAAAAGCTGCATAGCAATGTGCAAAAAAGAACACACCCTAACATCCACTCAAACACTCTAGGATCCACCAAGCAACACCTTAGATTGAGACTTTTGGCTAGTTAGCAACAACATAACAATGTACGAATAAGCACTCATGCAACACACCATTCTGTTCAAAATCATGTTTCTCATTCTATTACTGTCATTCTTACAGATTCCCCTCAGCCTCGGTGGATTTGTAAGTGAGACGAACAGTGATTATCTACAGCATCATCTCACAGCTGATGAGAGAGAGAAACTTCTGTAGTGTTCCCATTAGATTTCATTATTACAGATCTGTCTGCTGACCAGCAGCAATCTTTCCTCTCGTTCTCTCCCTCTTCTGTTCTATAAGTTCCTCCGATCAGTACGTGTTTGTACCCCTCCTGTCGCTCTCCACCTCTGGCTGTCCTTCTCCCTCCATCTGTTTGTTCTGGCAGAGGTGTAGCTGCTCGTATATGACCCACATACTCCGACTTGAGGTGCCGTTGTGAGTATGCGTGTGGGGTTAATGGTCAAAAGCTGCTTTTGTTCGTTTTTTAATTCTTAATGAACACATTTGTGTAATCATACACACATGCGTACGCGGCTCTGCCCACCGGCCTCTGAGACAGATGTATTAGCCATCCAGAGACTATCAGTCTCAAATAAAATGACTTTGGTTTATCTCAACGCTTGTTCCACATCAGTGGATTTTGTCTTTAACGGAGTCAGAATAAGATGCACCTGAAGGCAAAATCAAGCCATCAATGCAATGAGCAGCGTGTGCTAACTGAGTTGCAATCTTAACGTTATTATCTTTAATTATTTAAACAAAGGCACCATTGCCTCAGGAATTAACAGAAGCTAATTCAAATCTCAGCAAATTTGCTCGTATGGGTGGAATGAGTAAAGAAGCACACAACAGGGTTTTATTTTTTGTCATTTAAAGACATTTGTTGGCATGGTACCATTAACCGCCTGCCTTTTATGCTAAAAGCAGATTCAGTGTGAAACTCACAACCAGTATTATCAAAAGGGTATTAAATAAAAATAAAGATAATTTTGTCGTTCTGTTCATTAGCAAATCTTTCTGCACCAATAGGTGATGACAAGTGATTGTCTTAATGAGTGAGTCATAATTCATTCAAACTATTCATTCAAAAAACACTGATTCATTCAGAACAAAACAAATGACTCCTTATGAGTGAGTCGTTAAGTCATTCACTCACTGGTGCATTCGTAATAGCATATACCATACCACTTTCTGTAAGAAAATCATTTGTTCTATTTTTATATTGTACAAATAAAGTAGCATGCTATTCCAAATTCATTCATAGTCATTGAATTGTTCACTTAACAGATTAGTTGAAAAACACTTATTAATACAGAAGCTAAAGGACTGTTCATATATTTAATATTATATTTTGATATAGTTTACCCTAAAGTCAAATATAAAGTCCCTAATACTTAGCCTTACTTCAGTCAGCAAAAAGTTTTTTTAATGTGATATTTGATCAAAAATATATTAGCAAAACAGTTAGCCCCGCCCCCAACACACGCCATTGGTTGAGCCAGATGTTAGTATTAGCAAGGTTGGGCAGATAAAAAGTACTTTAACATACTTTATGCCATTCCAAATTCATGGGAGTCTGTGAATCATTCACTGACAAGCTAAAGGACTGTATATATATTTAATATTATATTTTGATATATTTTACATATATTAACTGGTAAAAAAATAGTATTAAAAAGTCCCTAATACTTTCTGCACAGCCTTACTTCAGTCAGAAAAACCCAGAAAATATATTTTTTTATGAATGTGATATTTGATCACAAATACATGTAAATTAATTTATTTTCATCCAAACACTCCTTCCACCTATTCCAGCCAAAGAGTTAGCCCCGCCCCCAAAACACGCCATTGGTTAAGCCAAAGGTTAGTATTAGCAAGGTTGGGCTGAGAAAAAGTACTTTAACATTGGGGGAAAAATCACGTACATCAGCATTTTAGAGAGTAAACAAAGCAATAGAGGCAGCTTTCCCCAAACCCCAGGCTGAGACACGGCAGAGGAGAATGAAATACGCCCAGCATGTTGAATTATGGGTAACTACATGGTGTTTCAGTGTTTTGGAGAAGAATTAGATACGGCAACAGCTAGAGAATCACTCCTGAGGAAACTACAGCAGTGAAGCACTAACTGTGGTTTTCAGGTGAAAACTGAGCTCATTGAGCTGCCAGCAACATCCACTTAGTGTGTGTGTGTGTGTGTGTGTGTGAGTGCGTGCGTGCGTGCGTGTGTGTGTGTGTTCCTCTTCCTTTTTGTTTTCCACTCATACCTGTTATTTTTGTTCCTCCTCAGTTTTGCCTCCTTTCTTTCTAAAGTGGTTTCTCTCTCTCTCTCTCTCTCTCTCTCTCTCTCTCCCTTCCGCTGTTTGGTTGGTTTGATTAGATAGCCGCCACATTGTCATGCAAAGCGTGAGGAAGCCGAGAATACAAGAGAATTTCCAATGCGGCTCATCTGAAAGGGTTGGATGTAATCCCTTGTGTCACTGAGCGGAAAGAGGCTACTTTTTCTCTCCGTGTTTTTTTTTTTCTTTTCTCTTACCGTCATTCTTACAGTTCCTGGTGTCTGCTTTCCAGCGGCCTCACTGAAGCTTGGCATCAACATAGATCGATGAGGCCCTATTCACGCGCATGTCGTCTGCCATCAGACTCCTGTTTGTTTTTAATTAAACTTTCTTTCTGTATTGTCCTAGAAAATAACACTGGCTGAGTCCGCTTTGATTTGTACTCTTGTATTTTGATGAGCATGCCGTGTATTCTGTTTTGTGCTTGATGCTGATCAGAACGTCTCAAAGAAAAGGTTTGTGTTGTTGATGTCTTTTGCGAGTGTTGTTGTAGCAGTTGATTCTCTGAAAGTTTGGATTGTGTGCGAACAAAACAACCACTGTGGATGTGAGAAATAACAAGCACTAATAAGATCTCAATTGTTTCTCCTTGACATCAATGAGAGCTTTAATCTTCTCGGATGATTTTCAAATGTCTTCTGGGAAGATATCGCATGCATCTCAACAAGTCTCAAACTGTTCTCAGATCAGTGTTATTTGAGTGTTTTGTTCAGTTTTAGTACTTTTATGTACTGTAATTTATTGATATTTAAATTAGCTTTCATTTTTATATTTTCAGTGTTCATTTCAATTTCATTTATATTTTATTGTATCATTTGTATTACTTTTTGTTTATATTTAAATATGTTTTAATTTTAGTAATTTATGTACTTCGGATACAACTTTTTATTTCAGTTAGTTGTCATAGTAACATTTCAAATTTTAGTTTAAGTTAAAGTTTTTCACCTGATATTTTTATTTTTATTTTTGTTTACATTTTAATTTCATTATTGTTTTATTTGAGCCTTTTTTCATTCTCCTAAACATTTGAAGGTGTCCTTGTTACAGTGCAATTTTACATTTAATATGAATTACCTACATGTACTTACAGTATGGTTAAGTTTAGGGTTACTTGCATATAATTATACATAATTAATTGTTATTATAATAGTATTTACACCTGTGTAACAAGGACACATTCAAATAAAGTATTACCTTAAAATAAGATTAACTTATAAACCTTAAATCAAAAGATTTCGAGACAAACTCACATTTCTCTTCAAATTCTTCCAAAATCAAATAGCCTGATATACAATAGTGACATTGTTTTCTAACTAATTGTATTATTAATATCATAGCCATAAAAATAATTATTATTATTGTGTGAATTTGTACTTTTCCTCAGAAATTTTAGGCCAACAGAACAGAATAGAATATAATAGAATAGAATAGAATAATTTATTGTAATTATACATAAGTACAATTAAACTCTATTTGAAACACTATATTTTACACTGAACATAATTATAAAACGCAACACTTTGTTTTTGCCCCTATTTTTCATGAGCTGAATTTAAAGATCTTTGAGTATAATTTTGTTCAGTGTATATAATGAACACATATTTTACTCTATATTTAATAATTGAGCTCTATTCAAGACATTGTTGATTCTTTAATGAAAATCCATTATGTCTTCTGAACTATAAAATTGCAACATCTGAGCAATAAAACCTCCCTATATGTCCAGATGTAGCAAACACTTATGAATTATTGAGGTGTATCAAGAGGAAACTGTTTTTCTGCATGCACACTCTACAAAAATCATCATAGCAAGTTCATACATCTTGTTGCATAATGCTCCATTTCCATGAGTGCTGTAGGCTGGCTTGTGTGTGTGTGTGTGTGTGTGTGTGTGTGCATACGTGTGGTGTGTGTGTGTGTGTGTGTGTGTGTGTGTGTGTGTGTGTGTGTGTGTGTGTGTTTATTTATCTGGATTAACTGTATAAGTGAGCATCTGAGGGTCGTATCTGTGGGCCAGAGAGTTGCTCTCTGACAGGTGGAGCTCTGATTGGCTCGATCACGCCCCACTAACCATGCAACACACACACACACACACACACACACACATGCTGACCTCTGCAGTCCTTATGTGTGCATTCATGTAGGAATAAGCATACAGTCATTTCAGTGTGTGTGATGATCTTACTTATCCCAAATGCTTCTTGAAAGACTATTTGAGTCACACAAACAACATCCTCCTCCCGCCACAGTTCACCCGCTGCTTTATATTTCAGCACGTAGCGTGTTGCGTTTGTCTGAAGCGCGGTCCTCACAGCGTGGTTCTCCACTGCTGTACATCAAAACCGAAGAGAAAATATAAGCAGTTTTACAGCGCAACACGTATAAAACCTCATCTGCCTCTCTCTCTCTCTCTCTCTCTCTCTCTCTCTCTCTCTCTCTCTTTCATGGCGCGTCCGCGCTTGTGTACTGAAAGATTAAGTAGCTCCGAAGGGCCCGTGTTTACAAATATGCAGCCCCCAAACAGGCCAAAGCCTCCGAATGACTGTGGAATACAAATAGCTTTTTTATCAGCCCTGAGCCCCTGCCCAAAGAAATTGTGTTTTGCATCCTTTCCTCTTACGCCAATGAAATATGAAGCTTTATTTTCCTCTCTCTCGCTCTCTCTATACATCTCAAAGCTAGCAGGAAGCTGTTAGTGTTCACCCTACACTTCTTCATATGCACATACACAGACAGTAAAGTAGATGTGAGCGATGTCACAATCCATCAAAACTAAATCTCTCATCAGATTAATAAAGCGCCCTACACTGTTCAGGACACACCGTTCTTTTCTCTTCTTTTCATTTCTTGTGTTGCATGCAACAGAGCTACTATATAAAATTGTTTTCTAGAAAAGGATGATTTTTACAATATTTCATACAATATTGTTATAATATATAGTGCATATACATTTTATTTAATACATTTACTATTTATAATTAAATAGTAATTATATACACTACTGGTGGTCAACATTTTGGAATCAGCAAGATTATTTATGTATTTTAAAGAAGCATCAATTGCTCATCAATGCTGCATTTATTTGATCAGAAATAGAGAAAAAGAAAGTAATATTGTGAAATATTGTTACAATTTAAAACAAAAGTTTTCTATTTTATTATACTTTAAAATATAATTTATAACTGTAATACCAAGCTGAATGTTCATCAGCCATTACTCTGGTCTTCAGTGTCACGTGATCGTTCACAAATCATTCTGATTTATTAATAATGTTGGAAATAGCTGTGCTGCTTAATATTATTTATTTATTTATTTTTGGAACCTGTGGTTATTTATTTATGTTTGGAACCTGTGGTAATTTTTCAGTATTCTTTGATTAATAAAAACTTAAAAAGAACAGCATATTCAAAATAGAAATCTTTTAACAATATGTATTTTCTATCACTTTTTAATCACTTTTTCATACTTTTTTACACTCTTTATCTATTTAATACATTTACATTTATGCATTTAGCAGACGCTTTTATCCAAAGCGACTTACAGTGCATTCAGGCTATACATTTTTTTTCAGTATGTTTGCTAAATAAAAGTATTCTTTAAATTCTTTAAAAAAAATACTTATCCCAAACATTTGAAAAAAATATTTATATATATATATATATATATTATCTACTAATTAATAAATATAGATTATATAATATATTAAATAATATTATCATATGTGCACACTGTGTATGTAAATTTCATAATTTTTTCATATACTACATAATATATTTAATTCACATTTATTAATGTAACAGAATTACAATATGAAATTCATATTTTTCTTATTATATCATATTAATATAATCAAGTCAAATTCATTTTTTGTGCTTTTCACAATACACTTTGTTTCAAAGCAGCTTTATGCATAGAAAATATTTTTGCTATGAACTTTTTTTAAATTAATATGTATTGATTTTTAGTTATACATTTAAATATCTATAACTTCATTTAGATAAACCAGTGTGTGATTTATATATTTCTATTTAAATCATCTTTTGTTTCTAACCATCAATATCCACAACTGAAGTTAAACTAAAAATATGCATATAAGAATCTTGCTCTGTTTTTTTCGTGGTTTTTTTCTTTCTCTATGGCCCTTTTCCACCGTTTCCACCCTTCATCATTCCCTCGTCCTACTTTTCTTGCTCTGTTGTTCTTTTTCCAGGCTGCACTTTTGTCCCGTTCCTTTCTTCAGCAGCAGCGGTGGGAATATTAGCCGGCAGACAGATCATTTAGGGGTCAGACCTGTGAATGTATTAATTGTGATTTATAGCTGAACTGAATTTAAGAAGTGCTTTTCCTTATTGACCACCTGAAGCTGAGGTCCTGGGCAAATGCACCATTTCTTTCTCCTTAACAGTGTACGGCGCTCTCAAGGGTCCTGTCAGCCCCAGATACTCATACAATTTTAGGATGAAGCACATTAGAAGTAGCGCAAACGAAGGCAGATTCGATTCCGCCGATGATGATCCTGGAGGGCAAGGTCTGTGAGGTGAGCAGGGCACGATCTCACAGGAAGTGACAGAATGAGGAAGACCACTGACCTTTACCATAAAGACGATTCTTCCTCGTCCTCTGCTCTATTTCCTGTGCTAATGTCCATCTATAAGTAA
The DNA here is from genome assembly GCA_003573665.1 of Oxygymnocypris stewartii. NCBI lineage: Eukaryota > Metazoa > Chordata > Actinopteri > Cypriniformes > Cyprinidae > Oxygymnocypris > Oxygymnocypris stewartii. Next base: position 15,208 of record QVTF01006976.1, on the reverse strand, counting down.
TGCTCCTACACCGCTGACGACGTCCTCGTCTAGGTACATCTCCATTATTAATGGCTGCTGGGACGCGTGGGGTCAGGAGTGAAGCTGTGTGGCTTCATAAAGACACCAAACAGACCTGTGAGGACTCGTGGAGTGAATTTGTGCACTTCTTAGCTCTACATAAGCCCTAGATTTAGAAAACGATCATATCTCATTACATGGCATTACATTATAATATTATATTATAAGATGAAATATCTACTTTAGTATTTTTGCCTTGCTTTCCAGGACAAATATAGTGTAAATACATTTAATTGAGATGCAAAATGAAGATATTAAGCCTTGTTTTCTGAGAAATTGAATAAAATTGGTTTATACTTAGAACATGAACACAAAAATGTCTCTGTCAGTGATGTATGAAAACATATTTCTGCTCTGAATTAAATCGATTTTTCTGAGCCCCCTGGCTCATATTTGTTCTCGTTTAAATCATAAACTCACAACAATCTGAACAATTGTAAAGAAAACAAGACTTTTATCTAATAAAAGCTATTCAAGGCAAGCCATAGTTTTGTTTATTGTTTGTTTGTTTTTTTTTGTAAAATAATTAAAATATATAAATCTATTGGATTAAAAATAACTTTGATAAAAAATATATTATACATTTGAATATATTACCTTTATTAGTAGAGTAATATTTACATTTAAATTATTATTATTAATTATTATTAATACGTGTAATATTGTTTTCCATTTATTAATTTAACTATATATATATATATATATGCATATCATATAACAATATTTTCTATGGAATATATATTTGTATATACAGTGTATATATATATATATGATTACTATTACAGAGGCAGGTCAACCAAATAAGACACAATATATTATTATTGTTTGTATATTGTGTTTGTATATTTAATAGATGAAGTTTTGTTTGAATATGAGATTTTAGGGGGTTATTTTTTTGGTGGGGGGGGGTCTTTGACAACCTGTAGTAATCATATAATCGTGTGATTTGTTGTATGAAAAAAAAACAGTGTGAAAGTTCTGCTTTAGTTTTCCACTGAAAATAAATACAGACATATTTGAGCAATAATCATTGAGTCTTGTCTGATAAACAAACGGGCTCTTGTGCTGTATGTTTCCACGCTGTGAGCTCATCGTATTCTTATCAAAGGTTAATAGGACCCCGTGTGTCCTCAGAGGAGATCTGCGCATCGCTTTACAAAGCCTGCACTGTGGCTAACTGTCCTGGGGATGCTTGAACCGGTAGTGGCCATGAAAAGTATCTGTCCTTCATCATCAGTAGTCTCCTCCTCCTCAGGTGTTAACTGGATGTCAGCACAATCAGTGAAGATTCGGTTTGGTGCTCTTCAGACTCTCAATGGCTCTGCCTCACCCATTCCACGGCCTCCAATCGCAGCTGCCGCAGGATGACCCTTATCGCCGGCCGATAAAATCCCCCCTCGGCGGCCAGATAAGAGAAAGAGGGAGGAAAAGGAAGAGAAGACTGCATCTGTACGATTAGATAAAAGAGAGGCACTCTTGACAGACTGAAGGATTTTTAGTCAGAGGATGTTTTGAATGCGAGCATTCAGCGCTCCAGGCTCCAATGCAATTTCCCCCGGATAAAATGATTGTTGTAAGCCGAGGTTTCTGACTGGTGTCCTTAGGAAATGGACAGTTCCCTTTCTAATCACAGAAGTGTTTACATGAGTACAGCGCCTCTGGCTTCTTCTCTTTCCAGAGTTCTCTCTGTTCTGTCTTTCTCCAGGCGATGCTTTTGGAGAAGGGAGTGTATGTATAGTGCTTTGGGTGTCCGCACAGGGGGCGAGAAAGGTCTAGCGTTACAAAAACATGTCAGTTAGCATCAGTTACTCATTCACACAGACAGCATCTGTAGGTTTTTAGCACATTTTATCTGTGCTAGTTAAATTGCACAATACATCAGTGACTTCACCAATTGCATAATTTGGGGCCGGGGCTACGTGTTACCACACAGTGGCAGAAGATGCTCTTCATTTTGTTTGGTGCAACTATAGGGATAACACATTCACACATGCAGAACCCTTAGATATGATATTACACTGTAATACTTTTATTTTTGATAATTGTACATTCCATACAGTATGATGATGATAATTATAATAATAAAATATTCAATATATACTATACTGTAAAAACTTTTTTTTCCCTGAAGGAAAAAATCGAATTGAAATGTATCAGAACTGGAAGTTGAATTAAAATATAACACAGTAATGCATCCTGGAAAATTAAGTGTTCTTCCACACTCATAGCCAAAAAGAAATGTCTCTGTGTTTAGAAAATTGTAAAAGTTTTTAATCTATTAACTGTTAGGAATTGTATGCATGTTTGTATGTGTGTGTGCATACACATATATATATATATATATACTAAACATAAATACACATGCATACATACAGTATATATAAAAAATATGGAAATTCAGTTGTCATCAAATCATTTTTTTTTAAACTGTATTTTTTAAAACTGTAATATTTAACAATATTACTGATTTGTCTGTATTTTTGATAAAATATATGCTGCCTTGAAGAGCATAATCTTTCAAAAGCAATATACATTTGACTGATTCCATACTTCTGAATGGCAGTATAAAATAGAATTCAGCATCCCATTTGCTGCGTGACTTCAAACTCTGGAACTGAATTGTAATTTGAAACACTGTTTCATTCTAAATAGTGCACAAACGTGCTGTACACACACACACACACGGCCATGATGTCATCCCTTTTCCCAGCCACTGACTCTTGTGTGCTTTAACCTTGGCTCTGAGAGAGAGAGTAATTCTAACCTTAAAAACCTGCTGATTAAAGCTAGTTTGGAGGAATTCGATTCCACTTAATGCCTTTGGCCCTCCGCCCAGCCCTGACGACGGATCGCCATTAACATCACCGGACGGCATGTCTTCACTCAGGCGGAGACGTGACCGGCACACAGACACTCACACATGTGTGTCCGGCACGGCTTGTCCCCATCACTTTCATTCTGATCTGTCTCTGTTGATCAGCATCAAACCGCAGCACTGGTCTTTCCTGTGAGCCGCCCCTGCTCTCCTGTTTCTGCAGACGCAGCATCCTCTGTCCTGCGGTTATCTGTCCAGGCTCGTGGTCATTCGCTGCTCATATGAGGACAGTTTGATGCTGGATTTCACTGGGGCTTTGGGTTAAAGTTCAGAGCGATAAAGCAGATTGTAGATAAACACTTGCTTTCTCAAACACTGGACTGTTCACCTGTTCTGTGCAAAACATTTGAATGCTCTGTCATCTGTTTAGAGAGCAGCCTATATGAGCCTGTAGACAAACTTGGTACATACTAGCATCTGTGAAGGGAAGGTATGTACTACGTAATATAGTGGATGGATGGATGGATGGATGGATGGATGGATGGATGGATGGGTGGGTAGATTGGATGGATGGCTGGCTGGATCTGGATGGATGTGATGGCTCTGGCGGGATTGATGATGGCTGGATGGCTGGCTGTGGCTGGCTGGCTGGATTGGCTGTGGTGGCTCGGTGGGATGGCTCGGTGTTGGCTCGCTGGCTGGCTGGCTGGATGGCTGTGCTGGCTGGCTGCTTTCTGGCTATGGCTGGCTTGCTTTTGCGCTTGCTCGCTGGCTGGCGCTGCGCTGGCTGGCTGGCTGGCTGGCTGCTGCTGCTGGCTGGCTCGGTGCTCGTGGCTGCTGGCTGGCTGGCTGGGTGGGTCGCCTGCCTTTCTGTGCTGCTGCTGGCTCTGCTGGCTGGCTGGCTTGCTGGCTGGGTCGCTTGCTGGCTGCTGGCTGGCTGGCTGGCTGGCTGCTGGCTGGCTGGCTTGGGTGGCTGGCTGGCTGCTGCTGGCTGCGGCTGGCTGCTGCTGGCTGGATGGATGGGTGGCTGCTGGTTGGCTGGCTGGATGCTGGCTGGGTGGTGGATGCTGGCTTGGCTGCTGGCTGGCTGGCTGGCTGGCTGGCTGGAGGCGGCTCGGGATGGATGCTGGCTGGCTGGCTGGCTGGCTGGATGGCTGGAGGTGGGTGGCTGGCTGGATGTGGATGGATGGCTGGTGGATGGATGGATGGTGGGATTTTTTGAAGAGTATTTGTAACCGAGAGTTCTGGTAGCATACTTATTATTTATTTTATTTTTTCATTCATTTGATGTACTATTTTCTTATCATTTCTAATAAAATTAATAAATTGCAACACATTTGACACTTTTCTCAAATCAAACTCATTTAAAAAACTGTATGGACTAAAACACAACAAATGACAAAAACTTAAAATTAAAATCAAAACAATGTACAAACAAAAACTGAAATAAAAATTGGTACAAACTTTATAGACTAAAACAAAACAAAACTATGACTAAAACTTGCAAATTACAATGAAAACTGATATTTTTTCCCATGTTATAGAAGTCAATAGCTTACTGCAACTGTTTAGTTCCCAACACTCGTGAAAAAATCTTCTTTTGTGTAGAAGAAACACAAAGGGTGAGAAAACGATTTACATTTTGGCAAACTGTCCCTTTAACATTATTGATTTGTAATGTTCCAGTAATTAGTCATGTTTTATATGTAAAATGCTGTACACTTATTGGTGTTAGACATTTTTAGCACATTTAGAACAATATTGATATTTGTTCATAGTTTATATTTTATAAAAATATATTTTCAAACAATGTTGCACTAAGAATGTTTCTCCCACGGTTGTAAGAATGCATTAAATATGAGTTATAGCATTGAAAACGTGTGTATAAATGATGACAAACAAACTGTTTAGAAGGTTCCCTGTCAGACTAATATAAGAGAGTGATATCTGCTTTGCCACATCCAGCAGTCCTGTTTCTCTGCTGAATGAGACTGGCAGCTCAAATCCCTGATGATCCCTGATCCTCTGAGAGACAGACTGAGTCAGAGCATTAAACACGTTCTGCCCAGAGAGATACATCTGTGCCTCTCTGACTTTATTTCACAACATGGTTCCTGAGTTGTGCTACAGATTCAGCTGAATTTACTGTTTGATGTCGTTTTTTACCCAGCGTGAGGGAAATGAACATCAAAAGCATTTTGCATTATGTAAAGTGCTCGTATTCAACAGTTTGTGTAGCGTTCGAGTTTTCTCCCCACCAAATTCCACTTATAATGTTAGGTTTCTTTCACCAGAATAAGTTGTAATTTAGTATTTCATGACTGTTTTTCACCGTCTCTGACCCTTAAGAATGAAACGGCTGTTTTTGCTGGTTTCTTTATGGCTGTAAATGACCTCTGTGTGATTGGCTAACCTCTTCACATGTGTAATGGGTAAATAATGACGCCTACGCCGAGCTGCAGATACTAAATACCGTTAATAGAATGTAAATGTATCCATGATTCTGATATCATTATCAAGATTCATGTTGTTGTTTTTTTACTTTGTTTTAATAAATGGTCTTGGGAAGGAGATTTGTGATGTAGTTTGTCTAGATAGTATATCAACTTCAAACAATCCTGTTGTCCATAATGATCTTGTGTGAGACTCTGACCTCAGTGTCCTTGACATACAGCATCACTGAAAATGGCAGTGTATGATATTTTAGTGTTTTAAGAGGTTTGAGGTTCATAATTACTAAAAGTGTATGCAGTAAAAATCGACTCCAGAGATTAAACTGCGCTGTAGAGCCAGGATTATAGTCATTAAGTAAAACAAAATTAATACAAAACTGCTAGAAATAAAATATGCAAATGCTTATTTTATTTCAGGTTGACAGGGAAAGGTTTCTCATCTTCATTTAGTTAACTTTATTTACTAAAATAACTAAAATTAAAACTGAAATAGCTTTAAACCTAAAATGAAAACAGAAAAATAAACATAAAAACAAACACTGAATAAAATAATAATAAAAACTGTATAGACAAAAACACTTAACTATATTCTAAAAATTGGCTAAAATTAAAATTAAAACAGAACACAAAAATAAAACATCTAAAACTGAAATAAAAATAATAAAACTGTATAAACTAAAATACACAACAAAATAATAAAACAATAACCAAAATTAAATTTAAAATGAAAAAAAATTCTAAAACTGAAATAAAAATGTATAAAATATGTAAAGTCAACAACAAAATTACTAAAACTTTAACTGAAATAAAAATAGAAAATCTAAAAATAAATGTAATACAAAATAATAACAAATTAGTAAATTAATATTAATAAAAACTAATAGTATTAGTATCTGAATAATACCAAAACTGTGTAGCGCGTGAGCGGCAGGCCTCTTGCCGATGTTCATTGTCTTATCTAAAAATCATATCAGTGTCCCGAGAAAACCTTGTAAGAGGAAAAGAGTCACATTTCCCCTGTAGGAGATATTTAGATATTAGCATCCAATTCAACGCCGATAACTGAAAGGCACCTTGGCGCCTGTGTGTGTGTGTGTGTGGGTGTGGTGTGTGTGTCGGTGTCTGTGTGTGTGTCGGTGTCTGTGTGTGTCGGTGTCTGTGTGTGTGTGTGTGAACACGTTACTGTGCATAGGAGCAGACACGACGATGGCGCTGATCTAATCGTGTGAATGTAATTAGGCTTTAATTACTCAGCGTGTGGGCCTATGGCATCTGTCTGGGCCCCAGACGGCAAATAATGCCCTCCGACGCTGTCATCTCCTAATCTCACTGTTACCAAACACCTCCACACAACTCCCACTGAAAGCAAACACCTCCGCGCCGCTGATGGGAGGATGACACACACGTCTCATTTCATTTACAGCATGTGTCGTAATCAGTGTATGGGAGTAACGAACTAACTCTTCCTATTTTACACATGCTAACAGGTTAGAATAAAAGAAGGATCAATAATGTTCTAATAAGAGTACATTATGCTAATAAACTTGTTAATCAAATGTGTAAATTTGATTGTGTGTGTGTGTGTGTGTGTGTGTGTGTGTGTGTGTGCGTGCGTGCGTGCGTGCGTGCGTGTGTGTGTGTGTGTGTGTGCGTATGTGTGCGTGTGTGTGCATGCGTGTGTGCGCCTGCGTGTGCGTGTGTGCGTGCGTGCAGGAATGATACACTGAGATGAGTTTCATTCCAGTAAAATTCAGCCAGCCGAATGTAATAAGATCTGAGACAGGTCTCGTAATCCAGTGCTGTAAATAGACTTACAGTCCTGCTGTTATTGACCCGATATGAAGGACACCAGTTACACACACACACAGTGAGTGTCTAAAGATCACGTCCCTCTGGATATTTTTATCCGTCATAAAGAGAATCACACAAGGAAGTATTGTGTCGTGTTTATATGATAGAATGAGGGAACAAAAGAGAGTGTGCATATATGAATGTTCATGTATAATATTATGATTGACAACCTTTATTCTCTTTATTGTTCAGATTTGCGGTAGTACAGTAGAGATACACACTCAGGTTCATAGTGTTACTGTGCTGGTTTGCGTCGTGTCTTTTATTTATTCGATGTAAAGTTCACCTAATAAATGAAATATTTGCTATCTGTTTACTATCTAAGATATAGGTGACTTTTTCCTTCATTAGAACAGGTTCTGTGGTACTTGTGATTCATCAAATGCAAGTCAGCAGCACTTTGAGAAACATGAAAAAAGCACATACAGACAATAAAAACTAATACCTGTGTCTCCTGATGATATATTGAGGTCTTATGAAGCAGAACAATCGGTCTGTGCAAGAAACTGAACATTATTTACAGAATTATTGTAATCCATAGCTTTAGGTAAACTGTCCGGTTTGCAAACTAATCATTCTTTTGAACCAGTTCTTTTTAGAGAACTAGATGAACCAGTTTACAAGTTTCTTATTGTTTAGGTAAAAAGGTGAGGTAATGAAAAATGTATTCACTTCATATACTTTAGACATGTAAAACATTTGTGTTTCACATCGTTATTCGATTATTGCATTAATAATATGATAACGTATACACGACGTCATTGCATGATTGCAACTAGTGAATCAGTTTGAATCAGTTCATTGAAACAAACTGTCCAAAAGAACCAGTTTGTGTAAAAGAATCCGTCCGAGGCTCTGAATTACAGGTAATTATGTTGTAAATAATGTTCAGTTTCTAGCACAGACTGATTGTTTCGCTTCATAAGATCTTAATCTATCAAAAAGCCACAAGTATCAATTTTGTGTTTCCTGTATATTATTTTTTCACTCTCCAAGCATTTTAGGAATTGCCAAGCACCATGGTTTCAACTAACCAACCTTTTTAATTCTACACTTTTAAAAACAAAGGTTCTAAAATTACAACAATGCAACCATATGTTGGTGTTGCAAGAACCTTTCAGTTAACTTTTTTCTTAGTGTGAATAAGCTCAATAACTTCCACTATATAGAATCTTTTGTTCCGTGGCTGTTAAAGGCTCTTTCTACATCCATCAGTGCCAATAAAGAAGCTTTATTTTTAAGAGTGTGCTGATGGTTGTGTAGCTTTTGTAGTTGATTCATCTGTACTGATGTTTGTGGGGTTTATCTCTGATGTGTGTGTTGATTCTCAGTGTTTAACTGACTGTGTGCTCTGTTTTATTTCAGTGTCTGTATGGCTGCTATGTCCACTCCTCCATCATTCCCACCTTCCACCGCCGCTGTTACTGGTTGCTACAGGTAAGAGTTCAGCTCCTTCCCTTACTATTTAACACTAAATGATGCTTCAGATGCAGGACTAACAAGAAACACAACTAAACATTTTCACCACCATCCTGTAGCTAACAACTCTGTCTTCTTGAGCTCTCCCAGTCTGTTAAAAGCATGAACAGTCCAACAGTGCTGGCGGTAATTGAGGGCCATAAACACGTTTCTGGGAATATATTAGCAGCCAGAGGTTGCTGTACAAACTAGTCGATCAGTTCTACTACTAGATGATGTTTTTGGCCTGTTGACGTGCACAGATCAGATGTCCTTGTTCTGTTTGGCATTTTATAAGAGAACTACACAGTTCATTTGAGGTGATCAATACAGCCAAAATCGATGTGAACCGCTCTGATACCCGTGAAACTACCCAAGTGTTGTCCCGAGACTGACAGAAACTATAAGAGAGCAGGACATGAGGGTTTTTGCACTGCAAGCAGCATCAGTCGAGATGTGCAAGCTTTCATTTCTCACCCACATGGTCTCCAGCTGGCCATCAGACCGCTGATGCGGCACACCGCGTCATTTGCATGAGCTAAATGGTGAATAGCCAACTAGTAGACCTCTGTTTGGGGGTCTATTTGGCTAGTTGAAGGTACAATTAGTAGTTGTGCAGGTCGTAGCACGTGTACAACATTTGTGTGTGAGTTTGAGTATATGGACGTGTTTGTTTGGCCTTCATTGTTGAGACCAAATGTCCCCTCATGGATAGTAAAACCTGAAATCATCTACACTGTGCAGAGCAGCAATGGCGCCCACGAGGAAACGACTTAATAAACATACTAAATAACGTCCTCAAGGAAATATAAAAATGCAATGGGTTAGCTTTAGGTGCAGGGATAGAAAATATTATTAGCTGAGTATAAAAACAATCAATGTACAATCCCCACCATGATAGAAACACGAGTGTGAGTGTGTGGGTTTATACTTCGGGGACAAAATTGCCTCCAGAAGAGAGATAAATCTTACAACTGAACTGTTCTTTGGTTCTTTCTAGGAGAAATATGTTATATTAAAGTAAACATTATTATATTTCTATTCTAAAAAGTTTGCTTTTAGTTATTCCAAGAGTGCTGATATAACAGTCCGATGGCACGAGGACTTTTCACTTTCTGTGAGTCTCTCACTCGCCTGATTCATTCAAAATTACAGATTCATTTGGAAATGAAACAAGTTACTTTATGAGTAAGGCTTTTGAATCACTTCTTCAACCAGTTAGTTCAAAAACAGTGGTTCATTCACCATTCATACTTATAACATATAACAGTCTGATAGCACTGGGACTTTGTGAAAAGACATAATGTCTGGCTGTGACTCTTTTAATAAATCACACCATTAAACTGAATATATTACTGTCTTTCTGAGTGAGTAATTTGAATCACTTACTCTCCTTATTCGTTCAAATTTACAGATTCATTTGGAACTGAAACAAGTTACTTTATGAGCGAGGCTTTTTAATCATTCATTCAACCGATTTATTTCAAATCACTGATTCGTTGAGTATTTAAACAAGTGGATTCTTAACGTTTACTACATGAATCATTCCCTCAATAATGCCTTTAAAAAAA
>QVTF01006976.1:0-2500 GCA_003573665.1 Oxygymnocypris stewartii | reverse complement strand
AAAGAGTGTATATATAGATCTATATATATTTGTATGATGTTTTTCTTGTCGGAGTTGGTCAGATGGTCTCTTCCGGTCTAAAGGAGAGTTTTTGATCAGAATAAGCTGCAGTGTGTTAATTGTGACGGTCAGGGGTGTAGATAGTCCCCCTCCGTCTCTCAGTCCTGGCCCCAAAAGAGCTTCTTATTTATTATTCTTATTATAAGAATCCCTATCATATTATTATTCAGCCATGCGTTTTGCCAGTGCTCTTTAGAGGCGTCGGGCAGCATGATTGCTGTTTACCATTACTGTCATCTGAATATTTACGAGTGAGCATGTTTTTAATAACTTTAAGAGGCATTAAGGGCTGCAAATCACAAATGCAAATCACACATTGTGAGAAAATACATAGTCGTTTTATTTCTCCCCACATCCCCTTTCTTCCTCTCTGTGCTCTTTTCGTTCTTTCTCACCACCTTTTTTTATTTCATATCTTTTGACAGCCTGTTGAAGTTGTGACCACATTCTTGTATTGCAGTTGACCCGTCCATTCACTTCCATTTCATGCTGAGTAAAGCGAAGCCGTTTTCTGTTTCCGCCGGGCATTAGAGAGCGACGCGAGGCTCTGCTACACTCAGTACAGCGTTAACATTCACCTTCAGCTCCACAGACACATGCATTCATTCAGAGCTCTTACAGTTCAGTTCAGTGAGGACCTAGTTTGCTTTCTTAATAACATTATCCTGGTTTTATCGAACATTATTTCAAAAGATTTTTTCTGTGCCATTAGAATCTTTTTTTGCTGCTGTAATCATTCAGACGTAATCTAAACAATTCTCAGTGAATAATTATACATATATATATATATATATATATATATCACATTAATACGGAAACCTGTTTCCACTTCAGAACCAAATAAAAGGTAATTTTTCTTGTAATTTTGACTTCATATCTCACAGCCGCAACATTATTTCTTACAACTACACAGCTTTTTATTACATTTATTTCTTATAATTGTGAATGTATATCTCACAGTTGCTCTTTTATTTCACACAATAGCAACTTTTGCGATCGTATATCTCAGTGTAGAGTTTAGTCACAATGTGACTTAAAATGATTTGTAGTTCAACAGCCGTTCAGAGTATGAAAAGACCATGCAGAAAGGCTGAGCGGATGTGGTGAAGGCGAAAATATCAAAACTAAATGCATTAAAAACCTCAAATTAGATTTTAAAGTTGTATTTTAAATTGTAATAATATTTCACAGTTTTTACTGTAGTGCAGCTTTGGTAAGCCTTTGACATGTCATTCAATAAAAATAACAAAAATCTTACCAAACCTGACATTTTGAACAGTACCTGAATTCTGCAGATTTTTAAGATCCTGTTCAACTACACTGCTGGAGTTATGTAGTTTTTAGTCCCTATCTGTTGATGTTGAGCACATCTGAATGCCAGTGTACTCCTGAAAACTTTTAGGAGATATATGCATATAAACCGACTGTCTTTCCCTTCTGGGAAAATGGGACAAAATATTGATGACTCCGCTTGTATGCAGGGGACTTATGTAAATTATCGCAGATGCTCTCTAGAATGAGAATGTCCCACCTGCGAATGACATAAAGGTAACTAAAGGAAATAGGCTGTTTAGAAAGAGGACAGGCACTTGAATTTGTCCTGCACTTTCAGTTAGAACTGCAAGAAAGAAAACTGCTCATTATGAAGCCAGGAGACTTTCAATAGTCAAACGTGCTTTAAAATGAGTATTTCATAACAAAAGTTCACAGTGGCCAATGACACTTAAACCCTCTGAAACTTTAGGCAATATTCGTTTCCTTTTGAAGTTCAGCGGCTGTTCTTTCGTTAAAAGACTTAACTTGAAAAGTGAAAGCCGTGACTTTACCACCCTAAGCCCTCCGTCTGAACGCTACGTGACACGACGAAGCCTTTTTGTCAAGTCCTTGAGGAGTACTGAGAGCTCCTGTGCCCACCAGCCGGAGAGAGGTGAAAACACACACACGCATTTGTTCAGATCTACAGATCCTCAGGAGATGCTTGTGACCCTCACTCAGAAGAGGTCCTGAGACAAATGTGGCGTGTTGTGGAGCCAGTGAGCCATTAGTGCTGTTTTCCCCTTGACCTCTTAGACAAGAACAGCCATTATGCTGTTGTTCGAACAAAAACCTCAAGATGGGTTCAGCGATTCAAAGCCTGGCAGGGTTCGACTGGATGTAGTGCTGGAGAGGTAGTTTCTGAAAACACGAGGGAGTGTGTGTGTGTGTGTGTGTGTGTGTGTGTGTGTGTGGTGGGTGTGTGTGTGTGTCTGTGTCGTGTCTGTGTCTGTGTCTGTGTCTGTGTGTGTGTGTGTGTGTGTGTGTGTGTGTGTGTGGGTGTGTGTTGTGTCTGTGTCTGTGTCTGTGTCTGTGTGTGTGTGTGTGTGTGTGTGTGTGTGTCTGTGTGTGTGTGTGTGTGTGTGTGTGGGTGTGTGTCTGTGTCTGTGTCTGTGTCTGTGTGTGG
>QVTF01006975.1:12500-26490 GCA_003573665.1 Oxygymnocypris stewartii | reverse complement strand
TCGCACGATCTAATGTGGCGTCTTATTAACTCACTGTCATGCATTGTGTGCAACAAAAATTTTCTTTCGCTTCATGTTTCGTCCATTTTCTCCACTGCTAAAAAACTCTTAAGCTTCTTAAAAGTCCTCATTTGTACTCCTAACAATTTTGGACCTTAAGACCTCTTTTAAGGGTTAAGATGCTTTCTAAAATTACTTTTTTCTTTAATCTTAAGAGGAAACGGCCACATTTCTAAGAATTTTCTTAGAATTTTTTTACTAGGAGCAACTCTTAGCTTATAATTTTTCATGAATTTGGGCCCAGGTCTCTGCTGATATTAAGGGCTGTAGAGGTCATCTCTAGGTACTGATCCACCATCTGATCTGGATAAGGACCGCATCGGGTGACTGCAGTGACCATCTGGGCTGGATAAGGACCGGATCGGGTGGCTACGGTGACCTCGGAATTACCTAGAGGAAGAGGGCCTTCATGTTCCTGTGGCTCAGTGGTAGAGCATTGCGTTAGCAGCGCAAAGGTTGTGGGTTCGATTCCCAGGGAGCACATGTACTGACAAAAAATGTATAACCTGAATGCACTGTAAGTCGCTTTGGATAAAAGCGTCTGCTAAATGCATAAATGTAAATGTAGACAGAGGCAGCCAAGGGTGCCAGGGTGGGGCAGGCAGAGCAGGAGGGTTGTGAGCGGATGCCGCCGCTTCGGGAGCTCTGTGAGCGGATTCCATGGGCTCCAGGAACGGAGCGGGCTCTGGAGCGGACTCTGTCGGCTCACGGGCGGAGCAGGCTCTGGAGCAGACTCTGTCGGCTCACGGGGCGGAGCGAGCTCTGGAGCGAACTCTGTCGGCTCACAGGGCGGAGCGGAGTGCGTGGGCTCCCGGACCGGAGCGGAATGCGTGGGCTCCCGGAACGGAGAGGAATGCGTGGGCTCCCGTAACGGAGCGGGCTCTGGAGCGGACTGCGTCGGCTCCCGGATCGGAGCGGGCTCTGGAGCGGACTCTGTCGGCTCCCGGAACAGAGCGGGCTCTGGAGTGGACTCTGTCGACTCCCGGAACGGCGCGGGCCCTGGAGCGGAATGCGTGGGCTTCCGGACCGGAACGGAATGCGTGGGCTCCCGGACCGGAGCGGGCTCTACTGCGTGGGCTCCCGGAACGGAGCGGGCTCTGGACCGGACTGCGTCGGCTCCCGGAACGGAGCGGGCTCTGGGGCAGACTGAGTCGGCTCCCGGAACGGAGCGGGCTTTGGAGTGGACTCTGTCGGCTCCAGGAATGGAGCGGGCCCTGGAGCGGAATGCGTGGGCTCCCGGACTGGAACGCAATGCGTGGGCTCCTGGAACGGAGCGGACTGCGTGGGCTCCCGGAACGGAGCAGACTGTGTGGGCTCCCGGAACGGAGCGGGCTCTGGAGCGGACTCTGTCGGCTCCCGGAACGGAGTGGGCTCTGTCGGCTCCAGGAATGGAGCGGGCCCTGGAGCAGAATGCGTGGGCTCCCGGACTGGAATGGAATGCGTGGGCTCCTGGAACGGAGCGGACTGCGTGGGCTCCCGGAACGGAGCGGACTGCGTGGGCTCCCGGAACGGAGCGGGCTCTGGAGCGGACTCTGTCGGCTCCCGGAATGGAGCGGGCTCTGGAGCGGACTCTGTCGGCTCCCAGAACGGAGCGGGCTCTGGAGCGGACTCTGTCGGGATGGATCAAGGCCAGGTTTACTGCCAGCAATTCTAGGCAGTTGATGTGCTAGTGCAGGTGGGGCCCGTCCAAATCCCCGACACTGCAAGCCCGTTGAACATGCTCTTGTCATAGGCATCCGAGTAAACCATAGCATGCCTGGAGACCTGTTCCAGGGGCACTCCTGGCCGAAGAAACGAAAGTCTGACCATCGGGCGAAGGTTTGGCGGCAAGCCGGAGTGACTTGGACCCGAAGTGCGTACACAGGGAGGGGACCAGATCAAATTATAGCGCTTTTCCACTGCGTGGTAAGACTCGGTTCGGCACGGCTCGTTACGGCACAGCACGGTTCAGGTCGGTTTGCATTTCCAGTGCAGTTTAGTACCGCTTAAGAGTGGGCGGGATTATTCACGTGTCGTTATAGTTGTGCCGCCTCTACTGCCGTGGCATCATCGTAAACGCGCCACAAACAAACACACAACAAAGGAGCATATCGACGGAATGGTATTCTTAATTCTCGGCAAGTGGATGTGTTTAAGAGTAATGGACAAGCCTACGAGAATGCTTGGGATTTACCCGGCCAATCAGTGATCAGTAGAGTTAACACATCACGTTTTGGTAACGGTACGGATCGCTTGGAACCTCGGCCGAGGTGGTACTAAAAAGTGCCAGGTACCAGGTACTGTACCCAGTGGAAAACCCCCCATAAGTGAACCGTACTGAACCGTACAGTGTCTGACATCGTACTTGCAAGTTCACGAACCTCTTTAAAGTAATTTTTTGTGATCTCCGACTGGCGAATTCCAAATGTATTGACACTCATCGTACAATTAAACAATACAGTGATGCAACTGAAGTGTTATTGCATGCGTTTTTGATGAGACAAATGACAAGTTGGCATGTCACTGCTGAGATAATTGTAGGATATCAGAACGAATCAGGCAATTTAAGATTCGATCAGAATATGGTTGAAACACGAGGAGCCAAATTCCACAAACAGGACCACAAGACAATGTCATAAATCTGTCCAGATCCTGGCGCCACTAGTCTGAAGCAAGTCCACCAACTCGCAGCTTTGAGCAGCTCACAACATTAAAACAAAAGTACACTCCAGAAAGGACATTGTCAAATTTGGGGCAAATAACCAAGATTAATGGTCAAAGTCAAAGAGATGCACCGCGTGACCATTACATGTATATCTGTAATAGAAATCACAAGCTACAGACTTTCTTGGATTGGTTTCCCCCACCTAGAAGACTGAAATTTCTTAGGAGATCTTTTAACCTCTCTGATCTTCACAGAACATGTCCTTGTGTAGATGCACCAAAATCATCTTAAAAGGACTTAAGAGCAACTAATAATTTCTATGCATAACTCCATATTATGTATATAACCCACACATGTGACTGACGAGATGACATGTTGATAGATGACATTAGGGCTGGGCGATAATTCGATAACGATAATTATCACAAAATCATTTTCCTCGATAAAACGATATGAAGAGTTTCATTAAATGTTTGATATAATGATTATGCGCCAATAGCGGAACGAAGCCGCGCGACAAGTTTGAATCACGCTCAGTTTATCCGCTCGGATCACAGTTCAATCTGCCATGCGGCGTGAGCTCGTTTACTCTGTCACGTGATCACTGAGCAGCGCTGTGAAATCCAGTCAGTGTGAAGCGCTTGAATTCAGCGAAGAACATAAGCCGAACCTCCAGTGGGCAACGAGACGGTCAGAAGGCTTTTCAATCTGCACATCGCCATTATTTAACATGGATTTACTGCAGTAACACTCACTGCACCATGGCACTTTGGCAGTGTTGTGAACTTGGTTCTTCTAAAGTGTAGAAAACTCAGAAGAGAAGACCAGGAGAAATCGGATTGGATCGTCAGCAGGATTCTTTTTATTGAGAACACAAGCTGTTGGTAGCTGCAGTCATCGAAATCTCATCTTAAGTAACTTTACAAGGTTATTTTATAGGCATTTTTGGAGGTGGAGACAAATTCAAATAAAGAGACACTAATCCAATCAACCTAAACGAATCCACGTCTGGGCCAGAAAGCCATTTGCAGAACAAAGCTTGAATCTCTCAGTAGTCTGACTCATTGAACTTACCATTATCATAGAGACAAAGGCACAGCTGTCTCAAGATCAATGGTCAGGAAACGATCTCAAACATCTGAATTGCCTGACACTTTCTTAGTCAGGAAGTGAACATTTAAATACAATTTGTAATCCCACAATTCCCCCTTTGAGAGTTCTAATAACTCTCACAAAATACAAATTTAGACACTTAAAAGTTAATTCTTGTAACTTGTAATCGTTACAGGCACATTGTACATGTTCTGTGTTGCTTATATGTAATTGCATGCTGACACAGAAACAAAACATGCAATTAGGGTCCGTGAAGTTCTTACGGGTAATAATCTTTTCTGGTTGGAACTGTCATTTCCTCGTGAGAGGCGGGCGTCATTTGCTGAAAGAAACACTTGATACTGTGGATGCATAGATAGTACGCAAGTAGGAGAAACAACAGCAGAATTGCTATTTCCTTGATCCACAGCCAGGGTTTACCTAACAAGTTTCCGAACCATGAAGAATTATCTTCAGTCATCTGGTGTAATTTAGCTGAAAGACCAAGAATGTCTTGTTGGATTTTGTTCAAGTTCTCTGTTGGATCCATTAACCCGGTGCAGCATTCAGGACCGATAATGGTACAGGCTCCCCCTTGTGTTGCAAGAATGTAATCCAAGGCCACTCTGTTCTGTAAGATCATCATCTTGTGCGAGGCAAGAGTGTCCTTGATGTTGCCCAGGGCCAAAACCGTATCATTGGCCAATTTCTGTACAGAATCCGACAGGCTTCTGACTTGATCGAGAGCCTGCATGACACCATACGATGGGATTAATGCTCCAAGAGTTCTTGACCACCACGTTTGTACACAAGTGAGTCCTGGAATGCAGCCATTTTTGTTGGTAGAAGCTGAATTTTGTATATGTGGAGAACTTGAGGTGGAGTGTGTATTTTCTCTGATTTCTGGTAGGACATAAACCAGGGTGCACCTGCCATTGAATTGGCTGGGTAGGATGCTGTAGACAGAAGTCCCACATAACCACAAAGTGCCAGTCAGTGGAGGAATCATACACCACTGATTTATGGCAAAAAGTTTCGGTAGGGATGGGTTCCCGTAGAGACACTCTTTTAAATCATTCTCCTCTTTCGTATTTGATGTAGTAACGTACACATCGAATTCGGTTCTTCTTTCAATCACAAAGCTGCAACGTTCACAAGGAATTTCACCCAGTGTAGTCGATGCTGGAGCATGATTTTCCATGCACCAATAGAACATCCTTGGCATGAGTAGATCTGTCATGATGGGAGTAGCTGAAGTTAGGTTGCAGGATGGTAGTCCAGGAATGCAACACGAAGAAGCTGGAGGAATTGTTACGTTGTGACAAGTATCCTTGTTGTATAATCCACTGGTATGATGATCGAAAAAGGTACACGTATCACATTTGGAGATAGGGTGTGCCACCCATGGGATTCCTGCTCCTACTGAAGGTGCGTGCGGCATGCAAACGTTCTTTCCAGCAAACAAGGCATTTCTTGACATATTCATCAGCTCTAAGAATATGTTGTTTCTGGGGTCTACACTTTGCGTGATGTCCATGATGGTTAATAGTACGAAAATCTTGATCATGTTGATGGATGACTGAAGTTCCCGTATGTGGGTCTCTGCGTTGTGTATTTTTTTCTTCTTTCTTCTTTCTTTTCTCTTTCTTGTGTGATAGGTGGCTCGGCAATGGGTCTAGTTGTTTTCTAGAGTTTGTGGCTTCATCCGCAGGTGAGAAGGGTGGTGCATATGGATCTCAGGACAGCCATCAAGTGGTATCTGCACAGAGGAAGAAAGAAACACAAACAAGAGAGACCAACGGCACAGAGCAGTATTTGTTGTAGAGTCTGCAAACATTAGGGTTGTATCCTCTGTTCAAATATAGTCTGCTATTGTTGTTCCTTCTTTCCCTATTTCTCAATTCCTGCGACACCTAAAGAACAGTGAGGAAAGGATGGACTATTGGATGGGGAAAGGCCTATGAGGGAATCTTCACCGCAGGGTTGGCCCCTGAAGCCTGTTGCTTTCGATTCTTCCCTGGGCTCCTCACTGGTTCTTGTGTCTGTCCTATCCTATCCCTGCAGGGGGAGGAACAACTTTACAGTGTGACACATGAGTCCAAGTTTTCCTTCCCTGACACAATACTGCATATCCTGCTCGTCTGTTACCTTCAATAACTTGAGCTGAACCATCAACAAACAACTCCAATTCTGCGTTCTCTATGGGAGTTTCTGCTATTTCACTTGTCGCTGCATATGTAAGCGTAACACAATCATGAGTCATTTCGCCTTCATCCTCTAACACAAATTCAGTCATTGCAGACATCATACATGAGGATGGGTTCGTGACTGGTGCACGCTGTATAACAATATTCGGGGCTGTGAGAGTTGCTAACCAATTTCCCCAACGGGAGGAGGTGACAGAAGTGACTTTTGCTTGATTCATTAGTGCGGATACTGCGTGAGGGCATTTTACATTTACAGTCTGACCTAACACCATTCCTGATGAAGCCTGAAGCGCTAGATGAACTGCCTGTACTGCTCTGAGGCATGGGCCCATACCTTGAGCGACTATGTCAAGTTTACCGGAATAGTAATGAATTGGGCGTAAGCTGCCCCCATGATCTTGCATTAGACATGCAGTCATAAAGCCTAAGTGTTCATGGACATAAAGCACAAAGGGTCTATCAGATTGGGCAATTCCTAATGCTGGTGCTTGACATAGTGCTCTCTTCAAATCATTAAAAGCTTTGAGATGAAGTTCTTCCATACAAACAGTATCTGAATCTTTACCATGGCTTTCAACAAATCATAGAGAGGCTGAGCAATCGAGGCATAGTCTTCAATCCAAGGTCTACAATAACCTGTTGTTCCTAAAAATGAGCGGAGTGTTTTAATGGTATTAGGCGGAGGTATGGCTTTGACTGAAGCCGCTCGATCCTGTGTAATGGATCTATTTCCTGCACCAATTATTTGACCCAGAAATGTGACTTGCTTTTTAGCAACTTGAGCTTTGTGAAAGCTGCATTTGTGTCCTTTTTTATGCAAATAGTCCAACAATGATGCCAATTCAGTTTGATGTACCTCATGATCTGTTGAGGCAATCAAAATATCATCGACATATTGGATCATAGTGGACTGTTTTACCGGACATTCTGGGTCACACAAATCACGTCTGACAGCCTGATGATATATGGTTGGGGAGTTTTGAAATCCCTGTGGCAATCGTGTCCACTGGTATTGTTCATAGTCAACTGTGAAAGCTAACCATGGCTGGCTGTCAGAGTGCAACGGTACAGAAAAGAATCCATTAGACATATCAATTACTGAAAAAATCTTACAATCTAATGGTAAGCCATTACAAATTGTAGATGGATCTGCCACTAGGGGGGTGATTTTATCAATATGTTTATTGGCTACTCTGTAGTCTATTGTAAGTCTCCATGTCCCATTAGATTTCTTGATGGGCCATATGGGTGAATTACATGGACTGTTGGTTTTAACTAGCACTCCTTGCGTCAGCAAATTTTCTACAATAAGTTTGATTCCCTGTATAGCTTCCTTATTAATCGGATATGTTTGGTGACCGGAGGTGGAGTTCCTGTCAATTTAACTGGTTCTACACCTGTCAACAACCCACAATCATCCTTGTCTTTAGCCCAAATTGGATGATTCTGTAAGAAAGCATACTCGGGAGGGGTTGCATTATTGGTAGAAATCTGTGCTGAGGAAATTTTTATGCTAGTAGATTCTGAGGACATGTCTAAAGTTAGATTTATTTGTCTCAGAAGATCCATGCCTAAAATTGCACCTGTATTTAATGGAGCGCATAGTAATTTTGTAGTCAGAGTTTTTGGGCCAAATTGTACCTCTATGGGCGGAGTTTCATACAAAACAGAATCTTCACCTATTACACCAGTTAAACAAAGTTTGGTTTTCTTGTATGGGATGTTTAAACCTTGTGCCAATTTTGTAGGAATTACTGTAATTTCTGCACCTGTATCAAGCAAAAAATCAATCTCTTTCTCTTTTATGCTACCTTTCACAAAAATTCTTTGGTCATTGTGTTGGATTACAGGGGAAAGGTAGCTACTCACAGCCCCAAAATTAGTTTTTTTCCTGGTCTTGTTGTGCTTTAGAAGAGCCTGAACTAGCTGTACCACAGTTTCAGTGGTCACTGGCGGAACTACTTCAGGGTTGTGGGCAGGCTGAGAAGGAGCAGAATTATGCATAGCATTTATTTTACTATCTTGCAACTTCTTCCTACACTCTTTCTCCCAATGTCCTAATTTTCCACAGTATTTGCATTTGCTTTCTCTTTTAGACCATCTATTGTCTTGTTTCGTTGTGTTAAACGTAGCTGCTGCTACTCTTACTTTTGCCTTGACATCAGCATCTCTTTCCCATGTAGCTAACCTGTCTAGGTTACTTCTGAGAGTTCTGTTAGACCAAGTTAGATCTAAGAATGGTAAAGCTTTTCTGTATTCGGCTACAAGGCCATCTGACCAGATACGAACCAAGGGTCCCTTGTCATCTAGCACACTTCAGGGTCATCAACAATTCCACTGTAATTACAGCTGACTGACAAAATCTCTCAGTATATTCACTCACAGTTTCTTCTTCCTTTGCACACAGGTAGTAATTCTAGACCAATCTATTTTGGGTCCTAAGATATTCTTTAGGATTTTCAAAATACCTTCTCTTAAATCCCCTTACTGGCATTTCGCAGTTCAGAAGTAACAGCAGATTCAAAACTGTTGAATTCAGATTCAGTTAGATTTGTGACATCAGCTGCGTGACTTCTGTCAACGACATGTCATAAAGACGCATTTTACTGATCAATGTTCTTCTAAATTCAGAAAAATGTGTGCGTGCTGACGGTAAACTCTGAGATAGTCTCTCTATATCTTTAGGACATAAAGCTTTGGCAGCAGTTTGTATTTGCACAACAGAAGAATGGAGAGGAACACCATCAGTGTCCTCAATCCCCTGAGATTCTCCTAGCCCCACACACATGGACGGAATTTACAGGCACATCAGTTACTGATTGGAGAGCTACATCTGTTTCAAAGAACGCTTGTAAATCAGGGTAAATGTTATCAGGCTGACTACTTCCACATCAGTTTTTGCTGCAGCTTTCTTGAGGTTCAATTTCTTAGTCAAAGTGGATACTCTAGCACGGAGTTCATTGTTCTGTTTCTCTAGCTCTGAGTTACGCTGAGACTGTTGTGTCGCTAGCGTTACACTGAATTCTCTGTGACAACAGATAATGCCTTTCACATTGTTCTTACGAATACTTGCTCCTAGTACCTTTTTACACTGACATGTTAATGAGCCGTGGCACTTGTTCCATGAGGGGGAGCAGAGACGGATGCTCAACTCGTGCGTTTGCATCTGTTGCAGTGGCAGGAGAAAGGCATACAAGGCAGGTCAAGAGAGCATCATCAAAATCAAATCGTTTCTTGATTTCCCCGCAGGCAACCTGTAGAAAGTTCTGACAGCGCACATAAAAATCGGTCAGATTTGCTGGCGCAATTTTTGCCTGCTGCACATGCTGCATCACCTTTATGCCCAAGTACATTGAGCTCAGTGCGATCTTTGGGCCATTATTGATGTCAATGTCTTTCAGTGGAGTGCGCATGACATGGTCCCTATCCATGAACGTCAGAAGCAGATCTTTGTAAGTCTCGCAGACCTTGCTTCTCAATGAAGTGATCACCACCTTTTCACTCTGAAAATACTGATTAAGATCTGTGAATTTTGGTAGGACCCATTCAAGGAAATAATAGAAGAGGCGTAGAGACTGGTCATTGAGTGAGTGAAAAATAGTCTCCGCAGCAGTAAGTCTGGCCTCAAGCCACTGATCTGTGAAAAAAAGACGGAGAGCATCCCATTGCGCAGACACACGTTTTACAACGTCGTTCAGTGACAGCCATCTAGTCTGTGACGGCTTGAGCATTTTGTGGGGCTGAATATGGCAAAAATCTTGAAATTCTCGGAGTTGCGCGATACGTTTTGCGCTGTTTTTGAAGTACCCATAAATGTTTCTGGCTAAATCCTCACACCTGCGAGGGAGTTGTCTGCATGCCTCGCTTGCGCAAAGGTGCAGTGAATGGCACACGCAGCGCTGCACTGTGATGCCTGGAAGATCACTCTTGAGGCGGCTGGAGACAGAGTTGTGTTTCCCCATCATTGTGTTGCAGCCATCTGACCCGAACCCCACAATATTTTCGAGTGGTACACCTGCATCAGTGAATGACTTCATCATCTCGGCGTAAAGTTGTTCCGCAGTGGCTCCCTCTCTAGCATGTCTGTGGTCGTCTGTGTTCGAGAAGAGTTGTACTAGTTTCCAAAACCTGGTCTGAATCTTCCTTGGTCCCTCATCAAAAAAACGAACTACTACACAGCGTTTTTACATTGCCTATGTCAGTTGATTCGTCAATCAAAACACTGAATTTCTTTCTTTTAATAATTTCTGTTAGACTTTCAGAATAACAATCCCCAATGACATGCTTGGTTATAGCAGTCGTCTTTGTGCGCCCAAGGGTAATATTTTGGGCTATTTGTGAATCGTGGAAAATATCTTTTAAGACCAAGACCAAATGGTCTGAGATTCTCAGGGGTACGTTGTGCTCTGCCATGAACCCTGTTAACTTGATTTCAGCATTCTTCACAGATTCATCTAACTTTTGTTTTTCAGACGGTTTCTGTAGGCATTGTGCTATGGATCTTTGTGATGGGGCTAGATTTTTCTTTTTATCTGTATGTTTCTTGGACTTTTCATGATTTTTTAAAACCGTGATCTCTGCCACCATTTGGACGTTGCAACAATGACAGGCTGCTTTCGCATCGTTTCCTGGGACAGGTTTTAGCCATCCTGCAAAAGTGGGGTCTTTTTCCCACTCTGTCCTATATGTTTGTGGCCTATGCTTACTTTTCCGCTGCTCTTCAGACTCTGCTTTCCTCTTCGCCCCTCCACTGTCCTCACCTTTCCTTTCTGAACTCATTTTTTTTGGCACTTTACTGCTTCGTTTTGTTAAACTGATAATTGTCTCTGTCTAAACTGAACTGTCTTCTTCGGCAGAAGAACGACTGAAAACTCTGAAATTATCGTACATTATGGGATTTTTTCCATTATTGATCGTACATCGTACAGAGGTCAAAATTATCGTATAAATACGATAATTATCGTACATCTGGCAACACTGAGCCCAATTGAGCAGCAACCCGCCCAATCTGGCAACACTGGTTGTAAAGACCTTTGAAATAACGGAAATCATTTGGCGAAGTGATATGTTCATGTAATGCGGTCGAGAAAGCTGCGTGGAACTACATTCGTCAGCCAATCAGATTCAAGCATTCAACGCCCCGTAGTATAAAGTTTAAATAATGAACTACACCTGTGATAATTGACTAACATTTGGTTAAAATGTTGGTTTAAAGGGACTGACAGAATCTTCTACAAAACAACCAAACATTACAGTAAATTGTTTTGTAACAAAGAAGCAAAACAGCTTATTCAAGGGCATCTGACAATTGTGCGTTTCTTTATTGGGATATATAGCCTAAAAAGGGGTGATTTGGGCTTTTTAAATAGTCACATTCATTATGTACCTTAGAGGAATTAACCAAATATATCATATCAAAATCAAGAAGAAGCTATTTCTGTGACAGAAATAGCCTATATATGATGCTTCACTTTGCCATCATAACACAATTTATTCTGTATTGCACATTAGATAAAATAGGCCTATTTTGTTTACTTCGTTTACTCTTTGTGGTAACTGCTTAGTTAGGACTTTATCAATACTACTTGCTAATGTTTGTAATATGCTGAAAATGAATGAAGAAACACACCAGCTTGTCAGTCTTACACAACTACATCTGGAAAACAAACATTTATTTCGTCAGGCAATGTTGAATAATATAGCTTGTGTTTTCTCAAGTTGTGATACACGGAAATCTTGCTAAGTCGCCTTGTTTCTTGTCAGAGAAATTTACCGTTAGAGTTACCTCATCTAAAACTACATATCCCACAATTCTGCTGTTTCAAACCGGAAGTTGTTCTACTTCCTGGATACTTTAAACTGTCAAACTAAACAATGGTGAAGATAAGAGGCTGAATAACACCTTCTGGCACAATCCTGGATAAAGTCATGCATTTTAACGGTAGAAACAAAGGTTAGTTGTCATTTTATCACTTTTAATTTCATGTAAACCGAATAAATGAGTTTCGCGAGTAACGTAAAGTATCAAAATACAGTCAGAGCTTCATCTATTCTAGACTCGATTGTAAATAATTGTAGGCAACAAGTGTTATTTATTTATTTTTTGAACCCTTTGACCACAAAATAAAATGCATTATTAAAACATACTCATTTCCATTTTTGATCATAATCATGTATTTAGTGAGTAGACAGTAGTTAATATTCCACTATGTTGTAGTACTGCTGTTTTATAGCCATGTTGAGTTTACGACTGCAAACAAAGGCTCATCTTACTTTGTATTTCTGTCTTGTTTCTAGTCAAAATATCTGGTAAATCTTAAATTAAGATGCATTTAGATTAGCAAAATTATGTAACATTCAGTCTTGTGTTGAGCGGAAAACATAAAACTAAATTAAGTGCATTTTGTAAGTATAAATATCTTGTTTTAAGAGTAGTTTACTTCAGATAATCTGAGCTATTTTAAGCTAAATGCACTTTATTTAGCCCCCCCCCCCGAAACAATACTGAATATCTTGCATCATTTTGCTTGTCTAGTAAATGCATCTTAATTTAAGATAGCCACAAGACTAAAATACTAAGCCTTTTTAATTTCATACTTAAGTAATTTCTCATCTTCCACATGTTTTTGCAGTGTGTTGTGATACATTAAAAACTCAATGTGGACATAGATACAGCAGAGAGTGGGTTTAAGAGCCTGCATCTGATCTGGATCATGCTAAGCAATGCTGTGCAGATACAAGGCAAAGATTGCTGAACGCAGCTCGTGTTTTCTTCGCTCTGCAGGTCTGTGAGACGCTCATGGAGGACTTCAGGAGGTCGTATCTGAGGCTGTGTAAAGAGGGAGGAATAGAGACTCAGGAGTCGGTTCTGGCTCAGCTGCATGACTCGAGGGCAGTGCCGGGCAGCTGCAGACTGGACCTGAGCGGTCAGAGCATCACCACAGACTCCTGCAGCGTGCTGGGACGAGTCCTGCAGAGCGACACTGTCTTCACAGAGGTCCTCCTCAGCGACTGCATGCTCAGTGAGGAAGGTGGGCGCTGCAGACGGACCAAAAAAATAAAGACACTGTTTATTGCATAAACAAAGAAGTTGGATTTTTGCACGGTGACATTTTTTCATAATTTTTTATTATGGAAAATTTAAGATATGAATTAATATTTTACAGTTTTATTTTTTGCATTACAAAAATGTAATGAGTAAAATGTGCATAATTGCCATGAAAATAATGTTACAATGTAAAATAAACATGGAAATAGAAAGTAAATATACTTTTTATAA
This sequence comes from Oxygymnocypris stewartii, assembly GCA_003573665.1. Lineage (NCBI taxonomy): Eukaryota > Metazoa > Chordata > Actinopteri > Cypriniformes > Cyprinidae > Oxygymnocypris > Oxygymnocypris stewartii. The sequence continues at coordinate 13,208 of QVTF01006975.1, read as the reverse complement.
TTGCATAAACCCAAAAAATCTGTTTGTAGGACAGTTTTTGCATTGTGACATTATTTTTAACAAAAAGAAAGTTAGTTTGTAGGACAATTTTTTACATAATATTTTTTTTTACACTGTTACATTACATGATTAAAAATAATTTACAAATGAATGCATTAAACTAATTAAATATGCATAATTAACATGCAAATTAAATAATGTTGCAATGTTAACTAAACATTAAAATGAAACTCACTGAAAAATCTGGAACCCCCCCCCCCCCCCCTCAAAAAAAAATGTTGCATGAACAAAAAAGTCAATTTGTAGGACATTATTTTCATAACAAAGAGTTTTATGGCAGTTGTGAAAATTACTGTTATTTAATATATATTAACATGTATAAATAAATCTTTAAACAATTCTTTGCATCACAGGGTAAAATATACATAATTGCTATGATTAATAACGTTGCAATGTAAAATCAACCTAAAATTCTGAAAACTATTATGACATGCAAAACATAATCAATAAAACTTTTATAGTTTTTGCATCACATAAATGCAAATTAGAATTATAAACTTAGTTCGACGGTGCAACAAATATTGACAAGACTAGTACATAATTAATACAATTAATTATAAATCTAACAATCTATGAAATTTGACATATGCAATGTAATATCTTAGTTCTTTAGTTTTGGGTGAAATATGGACTGGGCTTGTTCTTGAG
>QVTF01006975.1:0-7500 GCA_003573665.1 Oxygymnocypris stewartii | reverse complement strand
TGCTGACTCGAGTTAAACTGGAGAAAGCTGAGCTCAGAGACAGACAGTCCAGAGAGATCAAGAAACAGCAGGAGGTGTTTACTCCCTTTACAGCATCTTACCGTTTCAGCTCTGTGACCTCTAGTCAAATGCATTTGAATTCAAAACACAAATATAACATTAATCAATAGAAAATTATTGGTTATTTTGATTATGAATTGAAGTGATTATTGCATATTTTTGTTATATATTTTATCAGTGTTGGGTAATTACTAAGTAACTATACTGTACTTAGATACTTCAAAATTAAAGTAAGGGATTACTATTATTTTTCTGTAATTGAATTACAGTTACTTCTTATGTAATTGAACTTGATGCTGTGTGTATAGAATATTAATACATGATACAATACTGGATTTAACCTTAAAATGCATGCTTTTTATGCACCATTCTCACTTTAAATACTTTGGTGAATTAATACTAATATTAGTAACACTTTAGTGTCTAAACTAGTTGTTATTAGTATGAATATTACTGGAATATTGGCTGTTTATTATTACTTGAAAGCACATATTAATGTCTTATTCTGCAAGACCTTATTCTGAATCCTTAATTCTTAAACTTAAACTACTCTATTAAGTATTAATAAGCAGTAATTAGGAGTATTTTGAGGCAAAAGTCATATTTAATAATGATAATTGGACTCTAATCTAAAGTGTAACCAAAATAATTAATGTAGTTACTTGAAATAATTAAAATAACAATTGTATGCCTATCCTCGCATCATTAACTTGTCAAAATTTATATAGGATTTAGAAATTAATTAGTAATACGTAATTAAATACTTTTTGGAGAGAGTAATTTGTACAGTAATCGAAATATACTGTTGAATATATATATAATTAGTGACTAGTATTTAATTAATTTTTTTGCATAACTTACCCAACACTGATTATTATGCATAATTAAAAAGTATGAGGTCAGCAATATTTGTTTTTATGAATTTAATACTTTCTTCATTAAGGATGCATTAAATTGATCTAAAGTGACCGTAAAAACATTTCTAATGTTACAAAAATATATATTTTAAAAAATGCTGTTCTTTTGAACTTTCTATTCATCTGTGAATTCTAAAATAAATAAAATGTATGACTTTTTCCACAAAAATATTAATATTTTAAACATTGATAATCAGAAATGTTTCTTGAGCAGCATATTATTATGATTTCTGAAGATCATGTGACACTGAAGACTGGAGTAATGATGCTGAAAATACACAAATAAATGACAGTTTAACACATATTCACATTTTAATAATATTTCACAGTTTTTACTGTATTTTTGATCAAATAAATGCCTTGATTGGTTTATGGTCACAACAGCATACCTGGTCATTTAGCTTTCTATATACTCCACAGCCACTGATTTGTGATGTTTGTAGGATAGCGCTCTGAGCGACGCGAAGCTCTTGAAGGACGTGAACGGTCTGTCAGAGAAGAACCTGCAGCTGAGGAGCAAGGTACAGCGGTGAAGCTGAAGCGCTCGATATGATGAGCAGCTCAGGTGTGAGATTTTATCCAGTGTGTTTATCACTCGCTCGCAGCTGGAGGAGACCGAACGCAGATGTCAAACACAGCAGGATCAGATCTTCCAGCTGAAGCAGGAGCTCACAAACACCTGTGCGGAGCTGAAGCTGCGTCTGGCTCAGACTGAAGGTGCTGCAGCTCAGATATACGGCTAAACCTGGTGCGTTTATTGTTTTGTTAACGTGTTCTGCTTTATATCAGAGCGTCTGGAAATGGAGAAGAGACGATCCAAGCAGGCACTGGAAGACATGGACAGTTTACGACACAAGGAGGTAAAGATGTGAAATGCACTGTTTTACTTTTATGCTTTTGCTTCAATTCTTGTTTTGAATTAATCTCCAGGTGGATCATCTGACGAGACGCCAGGAGGAGAGCGAGAGAGCTCTTCAAGAACGCATCCTTAAACTCGAGGGACATCGGATCCAGTTAGAAGAAGTACTGAAGATTAATCACAAAACTAAATGTTACGTTCGAGCACTGAAAAGTCTCGTGTTGTTTAATATCACTGAGATACTATTATCACTTTAGTCATGCTTTAAATTAGTTTTAATGTTTTCATTTGAATTTCAGTTCATCTTTAGTCATTTTCTTGCATCTTTTTGTCATTTGTATTATTATTTTAATTTTTTTTAAATTTCAAGTACTACCAGAAAATTTGAAAATGTGTCTTGGCAATTATCTGAAATATAGTATATAAATATTTTTATATTTAATTGTGCAAAATAGTTAGTTTTTTTTATTTATACAAGTAACACATTTTTTTGTATTGTTTCAGTTTTAACCTGTAAAAAAAAAAGCTATTATTTAAATGTATTTAAAGAAATTCAGAAAAATTCTAATACTTGGAATGCAGTGCAAAATCATATGCAACATTTTTATATAAATATTTTTTTATGCAAGGAACTGTTTTGTTATTGTTTTAATTGTGGTTAATAACCTGAAAAAAGCTATTATTATTTAATTAATTAATTAATTTTTCAGAAAAATCCCAGTACTTGGAATGCAGTGAAAAAATCATATGCAACATTTTATAATATATTTTTTTTATGCAAGTAACAATTTTTTTTTGTTTTAATTTTGGTTAATAACCTGAAAAAAGCTATTATTATTATTTTAATTTATTTAAGAATATATCATTTATATTTTTTCAGAAAAATCCCAATACTTGGAATGCTGTGCATAAATCATATGCAACATTTTGATTTATATTTTTTTATGAAAGTATTTTTTTTTTTTATTGTTTTAATTTTGGTTAATAACCTGAAAAAAAGCTATTATTATTATTTTAATTAATTTTATTTTTTTAGAAAAATCCCAATACTTGGAATGCAGTGAAAAAATCATATGCAACATTTTTATATAATATATATTTTTTATGCAAGTAACAATTTTTTTTATTGTTTTAATTTTGGTTAATAACCTGAAAAAAGCTATTATTATTATTTATTTATTTTATTTTTTTTAGAAAAATCCCAGTACTTGGAATGCAGTGAAAAAATCATATGCAACATTTTTATATATATATATTTTTTTTATGCAAGTAACAATTTTTTTTGTTTTAATTTTGGTTAATAACCTGAAAAAAAGCTATTATTTTAATTTATTTAAGAATATATAATTTATTTTTTCAGAAAAATCCCAATACTTGGAATGCCGTGCATAAATCATATGACATTTTTATAGTTAATTTATGTTTTTTATGTCCTTGAACCTGTCAAATTCTCCTAGCAAAAAAACAGCTTAATGTTTGCAATGGCATTTTTTGGGTGAACTATTAATTTAATATTAAAAACTCCCCTTCGCGTCGCTCTCTTTGGTCTCTATTGGTTTGTATTGTACACGAAGAGCTCTGAGAGAATGCAGAATCACGTGCGCTCTCTCGTGCAGGATCTGAGCCGAGGCAAAGCGGCTCTGGTGACCGAGAGAGCTCAGGCCGAGGAGGAGCTGGGGAAAGTACGGGCACAAGTGCGACTGGAGGAGGTACGCTGTACTCTTTGCATTGTTACGACAGCAGCACCTGCAGTATTGTTGATGGAAGCGGCTCGGTTCTCTGCAGCAGCAGCACCTGAGCAGCCTGGAGGAGAAACTGCGAGCGCTTCGTCAGTCTCGAGATGAATCGCAGAACCACTGCACCCAGCAGAAACAAACCCTGGCGGAGCTGCATGCCAGAGCGGGCCAGCAGAGCATCGAGACGGACTCGCTCCGCCGCAGGATCCACGAGCTACAGCAGGTGCCGCAGCATCACCGGGAGTTATGAATGAGTGCTTATGTTTTTGGGTTACACTTTATCCTTGTTACAGTGGAATTATAGTCATATTAAAGGTCATTGCACACGAGTCCGAAATGTTCGTAGACCTCACGTTGTGTCCGAAACGTTCATCCGTCATAATTGTTCAGATTCTCACATTTTAATTTATTTTCCCATTAAATTTCCTCATTTTACAAACATGGAAGTGAAAATATTTGATAGTGTCATCATTAAAACTTTGTTAATGAAAATATATGAGGGTAAATATTTTATATAATGCATAGAAATGTATATTATTATTCATTTTAATTATTTTTGTCTACTTATAAACAGTCAGATTTTGGTTATGATGTTCAAGGAATCACAAGACCAATACAAAAATTACAGTTTTATTAATTAATTACTATCTCAGCCATTTTATTTCACTTATTTTTCAATAGTAAATATTATTTCATATAATTTAAAATGTTTTATGGTTTTAGTTAACAAAAATACCGTATTGACCCGAATATAAGACCCCCCCCCCACCACCCCTTCCAGATGTACATTTTTGAAAACCAAATGTTGTGTTTTACTGAAAAATAAGCTTTTTTTCTGAAATTATTTTCATATTGCATTTTTTCCTATTTAATTATGTTTTGAAAGAATGGTAAATACTGCTTAAAATGACCAACAATCACATTTAAAAATATAAACTTTTTGATTTACCATAAAAATAACAGGTAGCCCATCTGAATTATGTACATTATATATATATATATATATATATCATAATAGCCTAGAAAATGTCTCAGTAGAAGTTAAATCTTACTGTAGTCTTCAAATCTGGATTCTTGTTAAAATCGCTTACAGATGAAGTTTGTTCCCATCAGATTAACATGACAGCTTTCTGTTTCTTATGCTTTCACGCGCGATCTTTACACCACGTTATGTATTTCACGAACACGTGTTTTATGCATATCTGGCGCCACCTATTGTCACATGTGTATTATTGACATGTCCAAATCTAGATCCTGAATATAAGACGACGAGAAAAGAAACACGGTCTTATACTCGGGTGAATAGGTAAATAAACCCATGTTTTGAGCTCTCTCTGTGTGTCTGAGCCGCAGGAGCTTGCCGGTAAAGAGCAGGAGAAGGTGTCTGAAGTGACTCGGGTGCGAGTGGAGCTACAGGAGCACATCGGTCATCTGCAGGCCGAGAGAACGGCTCAGAGCGGCCTGAAAGAGAAGATCTGTGCTCTGGAGAGAGAGATGAAGGGTGCGTGTGCATGAGCGCTCTTATTACATGTGTCCCTGGAGCACTAAAGCATCAGGTGTATCTGAAGAAATAGCCAACAATATATTGTATGGGTCTAAATAATCATTTTTCTGCTATGCCAAAATCATTAGGATATTAAAATCATGAAGATATTTAGTACCGTAAATATATCAAAACTTCATTTTTTATTAATAATATGCATTGCTAAGAACTTAAACTTTATAGGTGATTACTTGGAATTATGTATTTTTTGCACCAGATTTCAAATATTGTCTGATCATAACAAACCACACATCAGCGGAAAGCTATTTATTCAGCATTCAGATCTCGAAAACTTGACTCTTAAAGAGACAGTACACACTAAAATGAAATTTCAGTCATCATGTACTCATCCTCGAGTAGATCCAAACCTGTGTTTGTTCTGAACACAAAGGAAGATATTCTGAAGAACGTTTATAATCAGGTTGTTTTGGGACACCATTGACTTCCATAGTAAGGGAATAAAATACTGGTTTCCCAAAAACCTCTTCCTTTGTGTTCAGAACAAACACAGGTTTGGATCTACTCGAGGATGAGAGAATGTTCTTTTTTGGGTGAACTGTCCCTTTAAGACACTCATTTGGCACGGCGAGGTCTAAACACAAGGCTTGTGTGTTTGTTAAGCTGCCTGATGCTGATTGTGTTTGTGTTTCGTATCAGTCCTGAGCACCGTCCACAGAGAAGCCCTTCTGGACAAAGAGAGCGAGATGTCGTCTCTGCTGGAGCGTCTGCGCATTAGAGAAACAGAGATCCAGCGCATGCGTGAGGACGAGGCCCAGAGAGCCAGCTTCCTCCAGAACGCCGTCCTCTCTTACGTCCAGAGCTCTCCTCTCGCTCACTTCAGCACCAACAAGTGACTCACGCACGACACGTAGATGCATACTGCACGCTTTTACAATGCTACGTGAGTGGATGGAAAAATACAAATCATTAATAGTGCAGCCAAACGATTAATCGCATCCAAAATAAAGGTTTTGTTTAAATAATAATATATATGTGTGGTGTGTGCTGTGCATATACATGGTGTATTCTAATACATAATACATTTTAGGGAAAGGGGGAAAGAGAGGAATAGAGAAAAGAAAGAGAGGGGGGGCAAACAGCAGCAGCAAAAGGAGGGTAGGGCGAGAGAAAGCACAGGAGAGGCAAGAAGGCGAGTGAAGCGGCAAAGAAGGGGGGGAAAAGGGAACGTCAAAAGGGGGAAAGAGACAGGGCACACACACACACACACACACACGCGCGCTCTAGCACCACACACACACACACACCACACACACACACACACACACCACACACACACACACACACACACACACCCACACACACACACACACCTCTCTCTATCACTCACACGCACACACACACTCTCTCTCTATCACACCACACACACACACACACACACACACACACTCTCTCTATCACTCACACACACTCTCTCTATCACTCACACACACACACACACACACTCTCTATCACTCACACACACTCTCTATCACACACACACACACACACTCTCTCTCTATCACTCACACGCACACACACCACACACACACACACATTCAGTGTAACACAATATTTGTCAATATTCAAACATGTTTATTCTGACATGTACATATTAAAATATATAAAAGAATAAGGGAGCATATTACATTTTATTGTGTTTTAAATGAGTAAACATAGGATAGTGGCACATTTAAAAAAAGATTAATATTTGGGGTGAAGGTAATTCGTTTTTTTAATAAGTCATAAATTGATTTTTGTTGTAAATATGCCTGACGAGTGTTACGCTGAATTATATTTTAATATATGTTTTCTGTAAATCGGGGTGTGATATTTATTTTTGCACAATAAACAAAAAATTGCAATTAAATTAAACAGAAAACTTAAAAAAAAATTGGGGATAAACAACAAGTTAAAGCAGTATTACACGAGTTGTTTTTATGCATAAACCCTTTTTCATCCTTTGACTCATGTAAATATTTTCTAAATATATACTGAATGTGTATTAATATATATACATAATAAATATACACAGAAAAACAATATATATATATATATATATATATATATATATATACAGTACATACATGTATGTACACAAAAGCTTTTATTTTGGATGTGATTAGTGTATATATTTGGTTCGGTGAGTAATCAGGAAACATATTTTCAGAACTTTTAAATTTTTTAAATGATTCTTTACTTTTATTAAACATTTTTAAGTTTTTCACAAATATATCTATATTAAAATGCCCAACGTGCCACACTGACCATCAAACCTTTTATATTATGGCGTTTACTTTTAAGATGTTTTCTACTGTTGCAGTTCCCTTTCCATGTTTGTAACCTGTGTGTTGGCTATCAAATAAAATGAGTTGTTTGTGTGTAATA
>QVTF01006974.1:12500-26765 GCA_003573665.1 Oxygymnocypris stewartii | reverse complement strand
TTACATGATTTATATTCCAATAGATCTCCCTCATAAATATTTATGAGAAATAATAGGAAATTGGAAGCGAATGGTTCAGGAGTTTGGAGAGCTCCTTATATTATATTGTATTCAAATTAACAACCAAAGCACAGATTTAATCAAAAATGACTCACTGCACGAGTTACAGGCAAATAATTTCCTCAGTACCAACAGAGAGAAAGATATAATTCTATCAAGCTAAAAGGAGAAGAATATATGAGCGCTTAAAGACGTTAATTGAATATGAAAGTGAATTATCTTAAACAAACATGTGATTTCTGCTTTCCCAGATTCACTTGTTCTAGAGCAAAGAGAGAGCTGGGGGTCTGTGGAAAAGCTTTCAAAGTCTACAAATAAATATAGAAGACAAGTAAATAGATTATAATCATAAACATTATTTATAGACCGTTCATGGAATATTTGAGTTCATCTGAAGATTTTAAAATGTTGCTACGTTTCAGAACGTTCGAGAACATTCAAACGTAACATTCTCATAATGTTGCAGAATTAAATGTTCTCTTCAAGCTCACATTATACCAATAAACAATGTTTTAAAAATATTAAAATAACTGGGCGTTCAGCAAACATTCAGAAATAACGTTTTCATAACTTAATGGCAATGTTAGCAAAATGATCTTAGAACATGTTTTGGCTTTGCATTATTTATCCTTGACTCGGATATGACTTAGTCTATCAACACCTGCCAAGCAAAACCAGTCATAAGTCGCTGGGGTATTTTTGTAGCAATAGCCAAAAATACATTGTATGGATCATAAAAAAAATTATTGATTTTCCTTTTATGCCAAAAATAAGAACTTTAAATAAAGATCATGTTCCACAAAGATATTCAATAATTTTCTTCCGTAAATATATCAATATATACATTTTTGATTAGTATTATGCATTGCTAAGAACTTCATTTGGACAACTTTAAAGATGATTTTCTCAATATTCAGTTTTTTGCATCCTCAGATTCCAGATTTTCAAATAGTTGTATCTCAGCCAAATATTGTCCTATCATAACAATACATTAAAGGAAAGCTTATTTATTCAGCTTTCAGATGATGCATAAATCTCAAAGTCGCAAAAATTGAGTGGTTTTGTGTTCCAGGGTCACATATGTTCAAGATAAACATTCTCATAATTATGAGAACACATAAAACAACACTCTCAAACATCCTTATGATGTTATTTGAACTTGAACAGTCTGAGAAAAGTTTTGTAACCTTTAAAAAAACGTCCTATAATCACAAGAAAACTGGGCATTTTAACGTTCGTAGAATATTAAAAACAAACGTTCAAATAACATGATGTTTTGGGTAATAATAAAGTCTGTAGAACGTTGCGAGAAACAAAACTTGACTAACCTGCATGTTTAACTCCATCTAAAAATATTTTAAACTACATTTTTAATGGTTAAAATCCTTGAAAAATATTAAAAACAAACGTTCAAATAACATGATGTTTTTGGGTATTAATAAAGTCTGTAGAACGTTGCGAGAAACGTTTGTGTAATCTTTAAATAACGTTCTAACCACAACAAGAAAACTGGACATTTCAACATTTTAAGTTCATAATTAACATAAATGTGTTACCCGGGAAGTAGAATTGATTAAACCAGGTACTTTTATTACGAAAGTAAAAAAGTTCTCCCTCTCAGAATGAACATATTTCCAAATGAACTAAAACACACTGCTGAAGACAGTCAGTCAAATGCGCTTTTAACACACAAGATGTTTGAGAGCATGTTCAAATCAATCTCTGCCAGCGTTTAGCGCGTTCCTCCACACGTCTTTCATCCAAGCCACAGCCCTCCATCATGCCCTCCTCAATCAGACGAGCTATTCATCTTTTCATCTTTCCCTTGGAAGAACGGGCTATATTCATTTCCTAATCGCCGTCCTCAAATTCAGCATTCAGCGCTCTATTTCTGTCACAGATGCGGAGGAGATCTTTGACATGCTGTGAGAGGATCTGAGATTCCCGAAGAGCTCCGAGAGGATCCGGACACTGTTTCGACTGAGGAAAACCAAGGCATGGCGTAGATAGACTCGCTTTACACACGCAAAGAGAAATAAATCATGTCCAGTGAGTTTAAGTGAACATTTTAAGCAACTCATTTTACTTCAGTAAGTGAAACAAGACTTGACTAACCTGCATGTTTAACTCCATCTAAAATGATTTTAAACTACATTTTTAATGGTTAAAATTACAATTATTTAAGTGTTATGTAATATTCTTCAATGTCAATTTTATTTATATAGCACTATTAAACACAATCATGGGTTGAACAATGTGCTGCACAATAAAACAATTCAATAAGACAATACAAAATACAGTAAAAAGTTCTCATTGAAAAAACGCCAAATCAAAAAGGTAAGTTTTGAACATGGCTTTAAAAACAGATAGTGAAGGTGCAGATCTAATACAGAGGGGCAGAGCATTACACAAACAAGGGGCAATAACTGAGAAAGCACGTCACCCCTGCATTTCAGCCGCGACCTTGGGATGCTTAAATCTCTGGTTTGATGACCGGAGAGATAAAAGGGGCCGATGGTCAGTCAATAAATCTGATAAATAAGCAGGGGCCAAACCATGTAATGATTTAAACACTAAGAAGAATTTTTTAATTAACTCGATAGCACACTGGCAACCAGTGCAGAGAATGTATAACTTGAGTAACATGATCCCGTTTTTGGTACTCGTTAAAAGCCTAGCAGCTGTATTTTAAACTCTCGGCAAACGGGAAAGGGCCCGGGAAGGGGCCGTCATATTCTTTATATTTTATTTTATAGTGTGACATGCTATACTCCATCTAACATTATTTGAAACTACATTTTAATGGTTATAATTATTTTACATTTTATTTATTTTCTTTTTCAATGTGACATGTTACATCTAAATTGACATCCAAACTGTCTTAAAACTACATGTTTATAATCAATTATATTTAATTTTATAGTGTAAAATGTTATACTCTGTCTAAAATTATTGTGTTAATTTTTTTTTACATATTTATTTTTATAAATTTTTTAGATGTAATTTTATTGTTTGTTTTTATTTTACACTGTCATGCTACACTCCATTTAAAATTATTTAAATCTAGATTTTTATAATTTATTATTATTTTATTTATTTTATTTTAGTGTTTAATGTTGCTGTTTAGTGTTATTATTTTATTTAATTATTTTAAACAATTTGAAGAGTTCTGTAATATTAGTTATATTCCTTATATTTGATTTTACAGTGTGACATGCTATACTCCATCTAACATTATTTTAAACTACATTTTATAATGCTTGCAGTATTTCTATTTTGTATCATTCTATTTTTCTATTAGATATTATACATTTTATATTTGATCTTATTTAATTTACAGTTAAAATAAAATACATTTTATATTTGATCTTATTATATTTAACCAATAAAATATTTTGTTGGTATCAATTAATGTCTTTCAGTTGATTCAGTGATGTTACTGTAAATAATAATTTTGTTTTGAATAAAACCAGTTAATTTAGATGTTTCCAATTTTAGGTCACTATTTTGTTTATCACATGTTTATAACATGTGAGCCAAAAATGGATACACATAGAAGTCTTAAAGATACAGAATGAAAAGTAAAAACAATTATAATAATAATTTTATTAAATTATTTAATTTAAAAGTTTAATTTGATCAGAGAGGTGATTTGCTTTAAGCAGCAAAAGAAAACTCGACTACAACTGGACTTTCAGGGAAAAATAATGCAATAAAAGTGTATTATAAGGTCATTTCTAGTAAAGAAACAGAGTAGATCATTAAAAACAGTGCTGTACTGAAGGCATGAGGACAGGTGAGATGAGAAGAGGGAGACACCACATAAACGTGTGCGGCACATTACACACAGATGAACAGATTAGACAGATCCGACACAAGACTCGCTTTCCAGCTCTATTCAGAGAGAAAGAATAGACTTTTCAGTCCAGTTCTTCAAGGCAGGAGAGAGAATCAGAGAACCACGAACGTGGAGATGAAAGCTGAGAACGAGGAAAATAAGAGCAGAACATACTGAGACAAGCATATAACAGGAGAGCGAGAGAGAGAGAGAGAGAGAGAGAGAGAGAGAGAGAGAGAGAGAGATGGATATACAAGATGGGATGGTTAGGATTGGATGGGACAGATGGACGGACGGATGGATGGACAGACGGACGGACGAATGAATGGGATGGATGGATGGGACGGATGGATGGACAGACGGACGGACGGATGGATGGACGGATGGATGGGACGGATGGACGGACGGATGGGACGGATGGATGGGATGGATGGGACGGATGGATTGGACGGATGGATAAATGGGATGGATGGGACTGATGGATGGATGGGATGGATGGACGGATTGGATGGATCAAACGGATGGACGATGGATGGACGGACGGATGGACGGACGGATGGATGGGACGGATGGATGGATGGGACTGGATGGACGAACGGACAGACGGATGGACAGATGGATGGATGGGATGGACGGACGGATGGATGGGACGGATGGACGGACGGATGGATGGGACGGATGGATGGACGGATGGATGGATGGGAGGGATGGATGGATCGGATGGATGGATGGATGGATGGACGGATGGATGGACGGATGGATGGACGGATGGACGGACGGATGGATGGGAGGGATGGATGGATCGGATGGATGGACGGATGGATGGGACGGATGGATGGGACGGACGGATGGATCGGATGGATGGATGGACGGACGGATGGATGGACGGACGGACGGATGGATGGATGGATGGACGGATGGATGGATGGACGGACGGATGGATGGATGGACGGATGGAATAGATGGGATGGATGGGATGGATGGACGGATGGATGGGACGGATGGATGGACGGATGGATGGGACGGACGGATGGATGGGAGGGATGGATGGATCGGATGGATGGACGGATGGATGGATCGGATGGATGGATGGATGGGTGGATGGACGGATGGATGGATGGACGGACGGATGGATGGATGGACGGATGGAATAGATGGGATGGATGGATGGATGGACGGATGGATGGACGGATGGATGGACGGATGGATGGGACGGACGGATGGATCGGATTGATGGATGGACGGATGGATGGACGGACGGACGGATGGATGGATGGACGGATGGATGGACGGACGGATGGATGGATGGACGGATGGAATAGATGGGATGGATGGGATGGATGGACGGATGGATGGATGGACGGACGGATGGATGGATGGACGGATGGGAATATATGGGATGGATGGGATGGATGGATGGACGGATTGATGGTAATAGATAGATGAGATGGATGAGATTAGATGGATAGATGGATAGAGTTGCAGATTGTTGTGGAATGTGAACTGCTGAATAAAACAATCTTTGCTTTGTGTTTGGTAACCTAGTTATTGAATATTCATGTAGGTAAATAAATTAATGCATCTCTCTCCTCTCTCTCTCTGTTTAGGAGGGAAGCAACATCGTCCTGTGAGAAACAGCACTTAGTATGATATACATGCATAAAATATCCCAACAGAAGAAGGCTTTTCTCTGCCGTCACACATCTACAGTCCGTTACCGCAGCGCTTGATAATAAAGTCTCTCAGTCATCAGAGCAGTTAGTGTAAATGTCCAGACACGCCGAGTCGTGCTGTAAGTCATCGCTGAACACTCGCTTTCATTCACAGCAAATCACTGAAAAGATCTCTTTCACAATATCAGAAACTGACCAAAAACATGCGTCATAAATATGGGAATATATATACAACAATACATAAATAATGAATAAACTAAAGAATAAAACATGACATTTGAAAACAAAAAATAAAGTTTAAAATAAATACTGAAATTATTAAATAAAGGAAAAAATGAGTATTACAATTATTACAAATAATACAAATTGAATGGCAATGTAATGTAATTAAAGATTAATTTTATAAGTAATTTATTCCTTCATTACATTAATTGTTGAACTTCTTCATTGTAACTAAAGATTAAAACATGGTTAAATATTTAAAAAAATAAATAAATAATGAAAATAATATATGAATAACAAATAAATTAATTACTAAATGTAATTACATATTAAGTGTATTTAATTTATTATACTATTATATTAATTTTGCAGCTTTTACAACTGTTCTAAATATTGATTAATTTATTTGTTTTACTTGTTTAACAACAAACAAACAAAAGTTATGTTTTGTTTACTTTTTATTTTGCAGGTTTGGTCCTCCAGAATTGCATAAATTAAATAAATCAGTAATATAAATAAATAAAATTGAAGTTTTATTTAATTGCCTTTCATTTTCGCAGTTTGGTCCTCCCAAATAAAAAAATAAATAAATGTATAAATGAAATTGAAATTTGGTTTCTTTACTGCCTTTAATTTAAATGAATAAACTAAATGTATAAATAAATAAATATAAGAATAATTGCTTTTTATTTTTGCAGGTTTGGTCCTCCAGGTTCAGCAGGTTGAAACTCTTTTAAAATGCATCTACCAATTGGTGTTGTGAATGTCAGCAGGCCCGCTAACGACGTGTAATGACACAACAAGCTTAAAAACGGCCCTTGAGGACATCTGTGACTGTCACAAGCCTGGAAAATAAAGCTCCTTCCGCAATCGATTCTGCTCAGAAATCTTACCGTGACATTTTGTGAATCATGAGATATGTTAGTTATCAGTGAGCTCATGTTCCGGCTGGCGTGACACACGCTGCCATATTGGTGGTCTCCAGCTGTAACCGATATTTGCTGTGTGTGCGCGGACCCTTAGCAAACACTGCACACCAGCGACGGCAACTTTGCCACATGATTAATACGAGTCTAAGCTGCTTAGCCGGACCCATCTGGGATCTACTGTTTACTGGCGTGACTCACGGATGCCCCGCCCCCCGGGGGGCGGAGGTGAGTGTGAGGGGGCGGGGCTGTGAGAACAGATTAATCCTCTGTAATCGGGTTTTCTTGCACTATTAAGACCCAGTGGCCCATTGCGTAATTGTGTGATCCAGTGTGAGATGCTGATATGACAGCAGGGAAGGCCCTGCATGCGAGGATCTGATGTATATTGCAGAGGATGTTTCGTGTATGGATACGAGTGGCCGGGGGATTATGGGTAGTGATACAGGAGTGCAGGTGAACGGGTGTCATTACTTAAGTCCTGAAAACACAACAGATCTGACATGCTCAATAATGCTCTTAGAAACTCACACACATATACAATAAATGTACAATAAAAATAGTGTGTGGTGTTGGTGTGTGTGTGGTGTGTGTGTGGTGTATGTGTGTTTAGCATTTAGTATTATTACCTATATTCTGTATGCAAAAATATTTTTATATATAAATAAATATACAATCATAATGCTTATATTTTGCTTCCTGTATATGCAAAACATATTTTTTAGACATAAATAAATATATAAAACCATGAAGCTCTTAGAAACGCAAAAACATCCAAAAAATATACGATAACAAATTTTTAAGTCATAACATGTAATGTTATTTTTAATTCATAACATGAAATGTAAATGTAAATATATATATATATATATATATATATTGTCACAAGTGGCAACCTCAGCAAAGACTTCACTCGCAAATTAATATTTTTTGGTTGTAAATGCGACCGTATTAGTCGCAGTCCTGGAGCCCTGAATGTTATATTACCAATTATATATATATAATTAATCTGTTAAAACGCATTAAATATTAAAAATATTATACATTTTATTATTATATTATATATAATCTGGTCACACTAGAAAATATTAATAAATGCCTGGCGGAGGAAACTCAAACTGATCATGCAGCTCACTAGGCTTCAGGGTGATTTTCAGACATTGAATTTATTGCATTTCTGTCTCATTGAGCTCATGCATACCAAGAAACTGTGAACAGCCCCAGTTTTCATCCGAAAAAGCATCACTTGCCCCATCAGCCTGGTAAAGGAGTCAGATGATCAAATATAGAGTGGATAATTACCTCCCGTTCATCACTCATCGCCATGGCAATCAAGAGTCTCCATTCAGTCCTAATTAACTAGACGCCTGATCCACTGAAACACACTTCTGACCATATCAGCTTCTACATGGAAAACATCTGTCCTGCCCTGTGTGTGTGACGTAACCGGTCAAACCTGTGCTCTGTGCCACTCACAGGCGTTCAGGTCATTACAGCTTGATTTACATTTACATTATGCATTTAGCAGACGCTTATTCAAAGCGACTTACAGTGCTGCATTCAGGCTGAGATGCTGCAATTTTCATCAGTATATGTGTTCCCTGGGAATCGAACCCAACAACCCTTTTGCGCTGCTGACGCAATGCTCTACCACTGAGCCACAGGAACACAGTTTGTTAGTGTAATTATTAGTGCAAAATTTTAATTATTATTTAAAAATATATATTTATATTGAATTGACATATTTAACTGTTATTTAACTACTACAATCTATACTATATATATTTTAAATTTATAAAATTTAAAATGACAAAACTGTAAATTTGCTATTTTGTGAATATAGTTCCAACATTTTGCATAATTCATTAAAAAAATTTACAATTATTGTTTTTTAAAATCTTTGAAGAGATGAAATTATTCTATAATACATTTTCTGTGTTCTTTAGTTATAGTTAAGTTTTTTTATTTTTATTTTAGTAAGGTTCTTTTTTAGTATGTCTATATAGCTTTTAATTAATTATTAATGACGTAACCTGTGAAATTTGTATTCTTTATTCTGTCAACATTTTGTAAGCCAATAAAATGTAAAAATAAAAAATAAAATTATATGATCTATTTTAATAATATACTAAAAAATATTGTTAATTTAGTATAATTAAGGTACTATTGCAGTTTCAATTAATATTTGGAATTAGATTATATTCAAATATTTTGATTGTTCATTTAAATAATTGTTCAAAATTGTACTAATTTTGTTGCCCTTTTTGTGACTTTTATTAGTCGTTTTAAAATATGTTTATATCGTTTAAATGAATTTAATATGGGGGGGGGGGTGAGACTGGTTCCATGTTTCAGGAGGGGTAGGGGGTTAGTATGGGGATTCAGAGAGGGGCGGGGGGGGGGGGGGTGAGATGGTCCATGTTTCAGGAGGTAGGGGGTTAGTATGGGGATTCAGAGGGGGCGGGGGGGGGGTGAGATGGTCCATGTTTCAGGAGGTAGGGGGTTAGTATGGGGATTCAGAGAGGGGCGGGGGGGGTGAGATGGTCCATGTTTCAGGAGGTAGGGGGTTAGTGTGGGGATTCAGAGAGGGGCGGGGGGGGGGGGGTGAGATGGTCCAAGTTTGTGTTGGATAATCAAGAAAAGTTCTGCGAGTTCCCTCCGTTTGCTCGAGGCGTGTTTAAATGGCTTTAGAATATCAATTACTGCAGTCTGATATCAAACAAGAAGAGCTCCATTAGCTTCCCCAAACAGATCAAGAGTGAAGACGAGGCGAGAAACGCAGAGCTTTTTTGTTCAAACTCATTCTCTTGTTCAGAAAAGTTAAGAAAAGTTATGTTCTGAAATGTTATCTAATACAAACACATTCAGATATTATCCGCATAACAGCATGAGAGTGTTTCTGAATGAATACCGCACTGAAAATATTACACTCACAGCTTGAAGTCGACGGATCTAAATCATGGCAATCCAGCCAAGCATTCAGGGCAGAATCTGTATGAAATATGCATCGGATGAAAGTGAATGTGTTTCTTGAGGAGGCAGAGATCTCAGACTGAACCTGCCGCTCTGAGACGGGGGTAATTTTAACCTTGTCTGAAGATTTCACGCGTTTTCTGTGAAATCTCACACTTTAGGGCGTCCTAAACTTTAGGGCGGGTGCGTGCTTAATTGGTGCTTGAAGAAGTGATCTTCATATTCTCTGTGAGAACAAGCGGCACGCTCACGTTCAGTCCCAGCACACACAACATTCAACACATCACGGCTGGAAAAAACAACAACAACACATACAAAATTACATCATACAAAAATATGAAATATCATACAAATATTACAATATTTAACAGTTTTACAACTAAAACCTTCAGTCACCCAGTACATTCACTAACTCAAATGATTATGACATCACAATCATTTTAAATTTGTTTCTTTTTTTATATTTTTTTATATTACTTATTTAAAAAAATTTAACAAAATACTCACATTTTTTGTTACATTCATATATATTTGTGATATAAAAAAGGTTTATGCAATTATTAAATTAAATATACTGCATACATTAAATCATGTATATTCATAAAATATTTTTATTTTCTCACAATCATATTTTACAATTATATATTTTATTTGATTAAATCTTTAATTTTTGTTCTATTTTATATTTTGTATGATGTTTTATTCTATAAAGTTTTATGCATAGAAATAATGTATATTAATAATTAATGTATAGGTTGTATAATATTTTGTTATGCATAACTTATAATGTACACGTAATATTTATATGAAAATATAATAACTATTATAAATATTATAATTAAAAATGATACAATAATTAAAACATTCAATCACACTAAAAACTAGATAATTTACTTAAAACTACAAAAACAACTCGTTCAGTAATCATGATTATAACAACACAGCCGTGAGTTTAGTTAAAGAAAGTTAAATACTGTAACTAGTTCAATAATAATCTAATGAGATGACAGTCATTTGAAGGAAACTCTATCGCTCCCTTGAGTTCTGGAGTTTGTTTCTATCACGATAATGTGAGAATGCATGCTAAGTATATACAGCGGTACTAATTATTCTGGTCATAGGGTCAGAAAAAGGGTGGGAAAAGTATATATAAAAACATTTTAGAAACCTCAACTAACATTATACAAATGAAAAGCATGAGAAAGCGATCCTCACTGTGCCGAATGATGGTTAAACATTAAGCTGGGGCCAGTTGAATAACATAGCCCACTATGTTACGACTGTTTCAGAACTAGTTTGACCAACTAGCAGTTAGCCAAGAGGTAATTATTAGTCTTACTTTTATAATTCAAATTGGGCCACTCTATCATTTTGTAATCGATTTTAAAAAGTTATGACCAGTCTTTAAGAAAAAAACTAGATGACTAAATATTGAAGACTAGTCAAAGAAGTTCATGCAACTGACCCCTGAGCTCTGTTTATATGTGCTGCACAGTAACCGTGTTTTGGACACAGACAGTCTCAGCGTCCTGTCGGCTCGAAGCAGAGGTGAAAATAGCCAAGAAAACTCCAGAGAGCGGCAGCGTCTCACAGCTCCGGAGACCAACACACCCTGCCTCCTTGGTATTCAGACATTACAAAGATGAAACCCAAAGCCGGACCCTGGAATAGCCCTACCACTCCAGATCCCGAAACATGCCTGAGTCACACACACACACACACACACTGAAACACACACGCGCGCACACTGAAACACACACACACGCCCACAGCACGCCCACACACTCACACACACACACACACACACACTCTCACACACACAACCACCACACACACGCACCACGCACACTCTACACTCACACAAACACACCACACACACCACACATCTGAAACACACACACACACACACACACCTGAAAACACACAGACACACACACACACCCACACACACACACGTGCGCGCGCACACTGAAACACCAACACACACACACACACACACACACATGCGCGCGCACACTGAAAACACACACACACACACACCACACACACACACACATACACACACTGAAACACACAACACACACACACACACACACACTGAAACACACACACACACTGAAACACACACACACACACACACTGAAACCACACACACACACACGCACACACACACTGAACACACACGCACGCACACACACCACACCGCACACACACACACTACACACACACACACACACACACACACACACACAACACACACACACACCACACACACTCAGGACGCGAGCATTATCCGTCGATTAGATCCTTGCATGTTTTACTGTTCTCTGTAAATAACTGTTGACACAAATTTCACTCTTGCTTGTGAAATGTTTGCAGCTGCTGCAGATTAAAATACCCCTGAGTGCAGATGCCCTGAGAAACCAGAGTGCTTAAAAATGCACAACAACACAAAGGGTGATTAAACAGAAGCACATCTGAGTTCATGATAATCACAGGAGAGAAAAATCAACTCACACGTCTTAATTGTTATTCTAATATCTTATTTTTATACAATACATATTTTAATAAATTGTATTATATTATTGTATGTGTATATATATATATATAAAACAAATATTTTGAAGTTTTTTTGGTTTTAAAATATGAAGCTACATATAGTTAGAAATAAATGTCCAAAATATATTTTTTATTTCATTAGATTTTTTCAATATTTATTATATGTTATACATTTAAAAAAAAAATGTCATTAATTGTCATTGTCATATAAAAATACATTAAATTGTATAAATATATATAAATGCATCATTCATCATCATCATCAATCATCATTCATTCATATATAAAATTGAAAATAGCACTGACATATTTTCAAACAAATGTTTCCTGAAGTGTTGGGTTTCAAAATATGAACTTTATGTCATTTTTATTTGATTAAATTTTTTTAATTATTGTATAATATTTTATATATATCATTTTATATAATTTTTTACACTACTTCATATGACATCTTTTACGATATTATATTTTATAAATAAATAAATATATATGTATATATATATATATATATATTAGTGGTGTCAAAATGAGTGCGTTAACGCCGGAGATTAACGCAATTAGCGCAGGGGCGGGGCACCCCATTCACAACTGCTGCCTCCGCCTCTTTTTTCTAGAAAAGGTTTGCGTTTATTTAGATGCAGAACGTCTTTATGACCACTTCAAACGGGAGACGTTTCAGACGCGCGCTCTAACGTCGCCTCCGCGCCAGGCGCGAGTTAAACAAACGCGTGAAAGATACTGTGCTCGTAGCGCGCGCTCTTCAAATACACGCACAAAGGTGCGGCGCACGCTGTAGCCTGTATCATTTCATATCAAACAGCCAAAGAAACCACGTGCATGCAATGTTAAAAACTGTCCTGAGGCACCCCAGCACTGTGTCCCTCATCTAACACACCCGATTCAACTCGTCCACTCTTGTCTTTAGTAGAGACTTTAAGACCTGAAGTGGGTCAGAAAATGTAAAGAGAGTTGTGAGCAAATAAGATGCGTGTCAGATCCGCGTCACTTTCAGGCCTTCAATCATAAATAAACATATTAAAGAAATATAAAAAATATACTGTCTTTATGTTGTTTGTACATTGTACAATATAAATGTATATTTAAAAACGTTTATGTTAGGTGGGATTAATTGTGATTAATTTGAGAAAAATGTGCGATTAATTAGTAAAAAAATAATCGATTAACAGCACTAATATATATACACACACACGCACACACACACACACACACACACACATATAATTAACAAAAAAAATTATATACATTTTTTATATTCAATTATTTTACATTATATTTGGATAACATTTCTCTTTGTAAAAATTACATAATGTATATATAATACAAAATATTTTAACATATATTAAATTATGATATAACAATATATATATATATTTAAAAATGACACAAAAAAAAAACGAGCTTAGAAAAGTGGAGTTGTCTCTTGGTTTGATATTTTGTATCTAATACAATGAAACAGAGACATTTTTAAATGTGACCTACATGTCCACAAGTGTAAAAATATATTCATATATACTTTATAATAGAATATTATTTTCCTGAGCTATGAAAGAGCAAACCGCTGAGCAATAGTGTTTTATTCATGACTGCATTGTGTGTGTTTCTGGATCAGTTTTGCAGCTTTAGATCAGAATGTTGTTTTTATCCTCTTTGTGTTGCAGTAAAAGAGTAAAGAGAGTTATATCAGCGTGGTTCGACTTATAAGATCTTGCGCAGAAAAACTCAGTAGATTTTACAGACAAACGCATGTACGTACGCACACACACACCCACTCCCAAACACCCATACCCACACTCACACCCACACACACTCACACCCAACCACACACCCACCCACACTCACAGACTCACACCCATCCACACACACACACACACACACACACACACACTCACACTCACACACCCACACTCACACACACACACACTAGAGATTTAATTTAGAGATTAAACACTCTTAAAGAGAAAGAGAGATTCGGCTCTTCACGTCTTCTCGTCTG
>QVTF01006974.1:0-10000 GCA_003573665.1 Oxygymnocypris stewartii | reverse complement strand
TCCTGAAAAATGTAATGTATCACTGTTTCCACAAAAATATTGTGCAGCATAACTGTTTTCAACATTGATAATAATCAGAAATGTTTCTTGAGCAGTAAATCAGATATTCACACAGAAAACACTTATTTTAATAGGTCACAATTTTTAACTGTTTTTTTTTAACCAAATAAATGAGCAGAAGAGACTTCTTTAAAAACTGCAAAACAATGTAGTGTGCAAGGACTTACACCTTTAAAGATTTTAAATAGCGTTTCCTCTTAAACTTACAAAGACAAGTTACAAGAAAACTCAATTAAAGCACATACAAACTACACTCTCTGATTAATGAAGCTGAAGACTCATCAAGTTTAGAGAGTCATTTACGCTTAAATTATTCAATTTGTAACGGATCTGACTTTTCTCCGAAAACAGCCGAGGTCTTTATTTCATTAGCTCTATTATTCTAACAGCTCTGTTACTGAATCACTCTGCAGACGAACTGCTTGTTTCCGGTTGGCAGAGAAGCAGCGGTTGATGTTTTTCACTCGTGTTTGAGTCGAGACGCAGACATCAGGACCGCTCCGCTTGAATAAGGTGAGTTCAGGTGTGATTAATGACCGAATCCTCCCGAGGAACAAGCCCATTTCACATCACACCTCAAGTACATTTAAATGACGTCTGATGAAGCCTATAGAGCAGGGTTCCTGGTTTATCTCCAGCCCTGATCAAACTCACCTGTGATTGGCTAATGATCTTGAAGATGCTCATTAGCATGTTTGATTAGGGTTAGAGCTAAACTCTGTCTGCTATAGAGCAAGGGTTCAATTCCCAGGCCATGCATGAACCCAGAAACATATCAACATTAAATGCAATGCAAGTCACTTTGGACAAAAGTGTTTGCCAAATGCATGGATGTAACGATAAAATGGCCTTATATATGCAGAAAACAAGTGTGTCATAGCCATTTTTAACTTTTAAATTAAATATATATTTCTTTTTTTGCATAAAGAAAATAGTTTATTTTTGGAATAAATAAGATTGTTTTGCATTGTGACTTTTAATGACAATTAAACACATCTCTATTACAAATTCTTCTGACTGTAATACAAAATAAATTAAGTATAGTAATTATTAATAAAACTATTATATGTCAAATAAGTTTAGAATTAATAAATTTTACTTTAGAATTAAGTAGAATTATTATTAATAAAACAATATTTTATGTTCAATTGATTATTAATTAAATATAATTCACAATTAAGTAGAATTATTATAAATAAAACATTATGTACAATAAATTGATTGTCAATTAATATTGGTAAAACTATTAAGTAGAGATATTATTAATAAAAAAATACTATATGAACAATAAATTATGTTTGTAATTCATTTAGAATTAAATATAAGTTTTATTAATAAAACATTATTATATGTAAAAAATAAAATCATATTTAATTAAATAAAATGTAGAATAATTAATAATAGAATAATTAAATTAAATGTAATTATTATTAATAAAACATTATTATATGTAAAACATTCATTCATATTTAATTCAATTTAATTTAGAATAATTAAGTAGAATTTATATTAATACAAAAATTGTATATGCAAAACAAATTGATTGTTAATTAAATGTAATTAGAATTAATAGTAATACAATTGTTATATGTATAAAAAGTATTAATTGCATTTAATTTAAAATGATTACATATTGTATCTATTAGTAATAAAATGTTATTATATGTAAAATATATTGATTATTTATTTAATTTTGAGAAAAGTATCCTCATTATAAATAAAAAAAGATTCTATGTGCATTATAAAGAAATCTATTTTTAAACTATGATGCATGAAATACTGGAGAGAACGGTCAGTACTTCTGGATTTCTGAAGTGACCCGGACGAGGCAGCAGCCGGCGATCGATGACAGGTGGGGGGGCGATATGACCAAAATCTTATATCACAATAACAATATATATCACGATATAGTGATTTAAATCTTTGATACCATATAATTTTCATAATCCTTGTCAAAAATATCAAATCAATACAGCCCTAAAGAGAGAGAGAGAAAAATAAAACTCAACCTCACTGAAGATAAATAAACAGTCAGTGATGAAATAAGGATTAGAAACTAATTGTAAGCAATACGACAAAAAAACTACAATAAATAAGAAATGCTACATACATTGTGTAAATTAATTAGTCTTCACTGTGTTAATTATATATATATCTATGTATGATAGATATAATTAACACGTGTGTTATGTAGAGATTCTATACATATTATAAATATATCATTATTATTGTTATTTATTATCATTAAAGTTACAGAAGTGATTTAGTCGAGCAGTGAGAGATGTTCTGTGCTGTGATTAACATGAATGAATATTGGAACACTTCCCCTTTAAGACCGAAGTCCGGATCTAATACACTGTTATATATGCGTTTCTCTTTCTGCCGTTTACTCTTTCTTAAGACCTAAATCACTGTGTTAACGAGGATACTTGCAAAGACGTGGATTCTGACGCATATAAGTGTGTTTATGTAATTGTTCAAAGTCTGTGAAAAAGAAAAAGCGCTCCTCTCACAGAGAAAGAGACGGTGCACGCATATAACTCTGTTGATTGAGTTTCAACGGCTTAAAATCGGTTGTTTTAAAACTGCAGTGCTTAAAAACGCGTGACCATGCTACAGATGTAGTCCTCGTTTAGTAACGAGCTCCTGGTTTTGTCCTGGCTGGTCATTTTCCCCATGGTTCTGTCAAATGATGAAAAGGTTTTACCGTAAACAATGTATTTTGCAACACCACGAAATAAACAATAGAACATAATATGAAACGATAGATTTTTATTTCGTCCATCCGATATATATCGTCATATCGCACAGCCCTAATGACAGGAAGATGTTCAGGAGACGGATCTGGGATTGTGTTGAGCCGGTAATGAATCACGTTATGAGGAACGTCACGGCACACTGAGGCTGCTTTATATCAGACATGAAAGGAAATGCTTTTCCCGCTCTCCACAAGTGTAAACCCTCACTCTGGCAGCTCCACGCAGATGGAAAAAAATGCCTGAAAAATGTATTCATGCGCTAATATTGTTTCTGTGTGGCATACGTTAGTCCATCAGCCTGCCTGAATATAAATGTGATCAAATGACCTCCCGAGGGGAGCGTTGCGCTCGTGTTTCTGAGCCGAGATACAGCGAGAAGCGAGGAATAACTCCTCATCTGCAAGGCCACGCTTCTTTCTGACAGCTCTCGGCTCTGCGTATGAATAAATAAATCCAGTCGAAGGGTGGCCAGAGAACCACTGCTTTTAACTGGAGAAGCCTGAGCCCTATTAAAAAAAAGATACCAAACAAACTGAAGAGTTATGGTCCAAAAGCACTCAGACCTACACTAGCATTAAAACTTTTGGGAGCAGTAGTTTTTTGTGTTTTTAAAGAACTCTCTTTCGGTTAATCAGGCTGCATTTATTTGATAAAAATACTAAACATTTGTGATATATTATTAGAATTTAAAAATAGCTGTTTTCTATTGTAATATAAGTTCAAATGTAATTTATTCCTGTGATCAAAGCTGACAAAATAAATGTTCAGCATCATTACTGCAGTCTTCAGTGTCACATGATCTTCAGAAATCATAATAATATACTGATTTACTGCTCAAGAAACATTTCTGATTATTATCAATGTTGAAAACAGTTGTGCTGAGGAGGATTTTTGTGATTCACTTTTTTTTATGAATAGAAAGTTCAAAATAACAGAATTTATTTGAAATAGAAATCTTATGTAACTTTATACATGTTCACTTTTTATCAATTTAACACATTCTTGCTGAATAAATATATTAATTTATTTAAAAAAAAGACAGATAAAATGACTGACCACGAACCACGGTAGTGTATTAGTGTAATTATACTCTAACGGTAGTAACGGTACTGTAGTATATTGTTACAAAAGATTTATATTTCTATATTTTGTAACTTTTTTATTCATCAAAGAATCCTGAAAAAAGTCTAACAGGCACCAAAAAAAATATTAAGCAGCACAATTGTTTCCAACATTGATAATAATAAATCAGCATATTAGAATAATTTCTGAAGGATCATGAAGACCTGGAGAAAAGTCAGCTTTGTTCACAGCAATGAATTATATTTTAAAGTACATTAACACAGAAAACTCACATTTTTAATTGCAATAATATTTTACAATTTTAGTGTATTTTTGATGCAGTCTTGATGAGCAGAAGAGACTTCTTGAAAAAAGCATCTTACCGACCCCAAACATTTGACCAGCAGTGTACACGTTCTCCTCTTTGACTCACGCTTGTTCTTCACCATAAGAAACGTCAGAGACATTCAATAACAGCCTAAATACAGCTCGCTTCATGAGCAATATTCCTCCATCACGGAGTGAGAACGAAGCAAAGCTGCTCTTTTCATCGGTCTGAAGTGCCGCTCGATGCGGCTTCAAACGCTTTATGCATAATTGCAGGTTAGGCAGGAGCTGTGGTTTCTGTAATGATGAAGTATTTCTGGCTCAGATCAATGCGATCGGTCAGACCCCAGGACTCTCGGTGGATTCTGCTAATGATGGACCTGTGACACGTTTGTCTTCACCTGCGCAAGAGAACTCAGCTCTCGTTAGGAGACATCTGTCCTGCTAACCTCTGACCTCAACCTATTTTAGAAAAGAATCAAATATCAATGCAATTAGTTAATCACCTAAGTGTCACTGGCAATTATGCCCGATGCAATGCATGCTATTTTAATTCTAAATAATAATTTTAGATATAAAAAAACATAATTGATTAAATAAACATACATATATTATAATTATTAACATTTGATAATTTAATTAAAAAATGAGTTTGTTTAATCAAAATGTGGTAAATTTCTCCAAAAGGTAATATTAACCCACTAGATTTGCATTTTCTGAAGGACAGCGTTTGTAAGGCATCTGAAGTATAATGTTAAAGTTTATGGTACATGCAAAATAAATAATGTAACCTATAACAACAAAAATGATGACATAAATGTTCCTGGTTATTATACATAATGCATGTCAATATAATTCTAAATAATGTTTGCTTTAATATTCTTTAATCAAAATCAAAATATATTTAATATTTGTGATTCGTTATGTAAATATTATGATGTTAACATAGTTGGTTGATTTTCAAAATGTAACCTTATAAATATAGTGTTATAGTGTCAAAACCAGAATAATAAAGTTAACTGTTTAATTCAATGCCATTTGTTTCTACTACGGATGCACCGATATTAAAATTTTGGCCGATACCGATAACCAATAATTATTTATATTTGAAAGCCATATGTTGGCAGATAAATCTTTATCCAAATTTGTATATACTTTTTGAGAGCCTGATTAAAAAAAAGGTCATTATTAAAAGCCAAACACTTCAACATAAGCAGCCGAGTTTGAACAGTGTAAGGTTTAAAAACATATATTTTACTCTCCCATTACCAAATTTCAGCATAAAAAAGTCATATAAAAATAAAATCTAATAATGCATAAATAATGCAAACAAGTCATTGGACATCATTACATGTGTAAAGAATCAAAATGCATGTGCCATGGATGAATAAAACGGAAGAGCCATCTGCATGGACAATAATGAAATTATATTAATTACTAAACCATATTGTTGATGAAAATAAAAGTGGTGGTTATTAATAATGCTTCAGTGATTTTGAAAAAGTAACACATTAATAGGCTACCACTGTTTTAAATAGCTGCGTGCGCTGAATGAACACCGGTAAACTGAAGCGCTCGTTATCGCGGGTTAATTAGGCTACATGAGAATCAGATATTTATAGCACATAAACATACTACAACTTATATATGCACCAAAATACGGAAATGCACAAGTTATTTTGAACTAAGTTATGCGTTAGTAAGATGTGTAACTCGCGCACTTGGCTTCCCGTAACAACGCGCTGAAACACGGCAACTTAGATATCGGCTTAAAGATATCGGCCAAATGTTTTTATCGGTCCAATACTGAAATGGTGGCCGATATATCGTGCATCCCTTGTTTCCAGTGTATTTTAAGTATTAAAAGAGAGGCTCTAAAACACAGTAAGGATTGTTAAAACAGGAGAAATAAAACATTTATAGTGCAAAAGCACCAAAACACCTGAAATCAGATTAGAGTAAAGCTTGCATTATTACAGTACACTGAAAGATTTATGCTGTGTTGATGGTCACTTCTGTCATTATTTTCATTCTGGGTCTCTTCTCTTCTAGAGTTTGTACATTAAGCAGTACAAGATGAATAAATTAATCAAAAAATAAGTAGAAAAGATGATGCCGGAAAATAAAAACAAGAGGAATATCAATACAGATGTATCTGGCAAGCACAGTAATACTGTTATAGTCATGCAGACGCAATCCAATCAAATCCCAAAGGATGAAATCAACTCCTGACCTACATCTTTTCGTGCTGAGCATTCGGTGGGTTCAGAAATGTCTCACAATGGAAGGTAAATGTGTTGCGATTCGAATGCCTAAACTATCACCGCTTTTATATTTGAAGACAATCTCTGAAACTCCGCCATCAGTATAGCTTCTGCTAAAATACCACCAATTAAACTCCCGACGGATCTGATCTGCCGCGAGGAGAGAGTCACGGGTTTGTTTCGGATCCCCGAGAGAACGATTTCTTCCCTTTCAAACAATTAAAGGCTCCTCAAGCTACAACGTCTGTGTTTTGGCTGTCATGAAGTGAACTTCTGTCCCCTTTTCAAGCTGTCTTTAAAGTCCCGAGGCCGCTGAAGACAATCAACTTCTGTTCAAAAGCGTCCGTCGCTCTCTGGAAGCAACGCTGATCTGTTTTCTTCATGTTGGAACTGAAAGCAGAACTTGTGACTCAGACGAAACAGAAGGACATGGAGGAAAGATGGAGAGGAGAGAATCTGTTGTTTTGATTCTGGTTGCAGGGCTCGATTAACCACAGAACACTAAAAAACATGTTACTTCGAGTCACTCTGGTTAATGCAACAACAAAGCCAACTTTTTTAATCACTTAAGTAACAAACTTACATTGAAATGCTTCTAAATGAAAGGTGATGATCAGAAAAAACTGCTCAAAAGTTGCTCTTTTATTGCTCCGGAGATTTAATGAAGCTCTAATGCCTTCATAAAGGATGAAATATTGTCTCTCCTAAGATATATGTGAGAGATATATTGGACACAGATGAATCAATAGTTGTCATATCGGTAAACATAAACATTAAATGAATGTGGAAAAGCTCAGATCGTTTGAGGAGCAATGGTTGAGATCTCTTTCGTTTGGTTGCAGACTTTGCCTAAATTTGAGACATTATTGAGATCTAAAACTAGGTCTATTGTGAAGAATATCATGGACACGAATGGATGAATAGTTGTTACACAGTAAGAGTATAAAGCTATAAAATGAGCGTGGAGTTCAGATCACCATGGACGAATGTGATGAGAAATACTTGAGTTCATATTGAGATATCTTATGTTTGATTAAAGACTTTGGTATCTTGGCAAAGTGTGAGAAATTGTTGAGATCTTTTCTGAAACTAGCAGAGAAACATACAATTATCGCAGTTTTCCTCAGGGGAGAAAACAAGGGCTTCAGTCGCAATTTTCTCTAGTGAGACACAACTGAGATATTAAAGAGATCTCATTTGTGATTTTTCTTATAATGCTAGTCGTTCCTGCTAAATGAAATGTGACCGTCAAAGAAGTTTATTTTTTATTGCTCAGGATATTTAATGAAGCTCTAATGCATTTATGTTTTTAATAAAAGATCGATTTATTTCAGATATTTCTCATACAATTTCTTGCAAAAATCTCATGGATACCAGTGAGTGAATAGTTGTTATACAGTAAGAGTATAAAGATAGAAAATGAATATGAAGCAGCTCTGATCATTTGATGAGAAAGGACAGAGCTCACATTGAGATCTCTCACGTTTGATTGCAGACGTTGGTGACATTCTCTTCTGAAACATATAAGATTATTGCTGTTTTCCTCATGCAAAAACAAGGCACCATTTTCTCTCTAGTGAGACACAACTGAGATGTTAGAGATCTCATTTGTGATTTTTCCTATAGTGCTGCTTGTAAGGTTTTTTGGTTCTCTCCTTCTGCTAAATGAATCTCAGGAGATTTAATAGAGTCCTAGTGCATTTTTTGGTTGCCAAGTCAGTGGTGTTCCTGTTGAATTTGGCTACTTTTACACTGTTACCGTGGGTTGTTTTTTAGTCTGCGGGTTATAACGATCTCCACCTGCCCCTGGAACGAGATTTCGAAGGAGTGGAACCCCGACAGCTAGTTTTTTTTTCCTTTTTTCGATTAGCAATTGGGCTGGTTTTATTCCGCAGACCTGGCAACCCTGTTTCCAGGTCAGCACGTCTACCTTGGCTCATTTCGCCAAGTGTATGATGTAAATGCAGATGTCGGATATGGGTCGCTTTTAAAAGAAAAGCTTGGCGCTAAAAAAAATGGATAAAGTCAACAAATTTAAGATCTGCAATCTTAAAGACTTTGGTTGTGATTTTTCTCACAGAGTCTTCGTAAAGAATGGTTCTCTTATCCTTGCATGAAAGCAGCATTGTGAAATACTGCGAAGGTTCAAAGAACGAGGGAATGAGACGAGATGAAACGGAGTGAAGGGTAGAGATCAAGACAGATGAGAGAAAGAGGGAGGGGAAGAAGGATAAAGAGAGAGCAAAGATTAAATGCAAAACACGAACACACACACACACACAAACACAGCTCAGCTGATTGCACTCGAGTCGAGATGATGGCAAATGACGCTTGTGATTATTCTTTCCTATGTTTATGTGCGAGAAAGAAGAGAGGCATATCATCATAACTTCAATAATTAATTTGGCATTAATAAAACATGAGCCTTAGATTTCTCTCTCCCCCGAATGAAAGCTTTATGAAAGGTTAACGTGATCAGGGTTCTGCTGAGTCCTGACATCGCTGAACCTCAACCGGACTCTCTCTCCGTTTCTCTCATTTCATGCTGTGAAGCCACACGGAAAAACTCTTTGGATTTCAAACCCATCCCACACTTTCAACATCACAGAGCGAGCAAACACAACCACACTGCCAATCCTGCTTGTGGTCAAAGCAAGATCCACGACTGCGCTCGAAAAAATGAGCATTAAGATCAAAACCAATGGTGTAAATATGAGTGAAGATACAGAGCAATTAATCTGGACACGATGCAGATAAATGGCTTTTAACTTGCTCAGATGTGAACGCAAATCAAATCAGCAAACACTATAAGATACACAAGGATTTATGCAGACGTCACAACAACAACAACAAGAACATGTAGTACTTCATTACACTTCATTAAAGGAGAAGGGGAAAAAGAAGAGGAAGAAGAAAAGGAAAAAGACGTAGCAGAAGAGGAACAGGAAATAAGTAGAAGAGGAAGAGGATGAAGAAGGAGGGAAAATGGAAAAATGAAAGAAAGAAGTGGAAGAAAAGAAAGTAAGAAAAGGAGGAAAAGAAGGAAGAAAAGAGAAAAAGTAAGAAACCAGAAAGACGAAGAAAAGAGAAGATGAAAGGAAGACGAAGAGGAAGTAGAAGAATAAGAGAAAGAAGATGAAGAGGAAGAACCCGGAAGAAGAAGAAAGTATGAAGAGGAAGAGAAGAATTGGTAAAAACAGAAGAAAGAAAAAGAAAGTAAAAGATAAGGAACGTAGAGAAGAGGATGAGGAAAAGAGATAAAGAGCAAAGGAAGAATAGGAAAGGAAGAAGGAGAAAGAAGAAGCAGAAAAAGGTTAAAAGAAGACGAATGGCTGAATAAAGAGGTGATGAAGCAGAAAAGGGAGAAGAAGAAGAAGATAAAGAGCAAAGGAAGAATAGGAAGAGGAAGAACTGGTAAAAACAGAAGAGAGAAAAAGAAGTAAAAAGATAAGGAGACGTAGAAGAAGAGGATGAGGAAGAAGATAAAGAGCAAAGGAAGAATAGGAAGAGGAAGAAGGAGAAAAAAGA
>QVTF01006973.1:0-26566 GCA_003573665.1 Oxygymnocypris stewartii | reverse complement strand
CTGTATGGTAGTACTTTATAAAACAGTATGCAATAATACCACATTGAGTGTAAATTTTCATATGCATTAAAATGATTAAATAGATGCTGCCTTATTGGGACAATAAAGCCCTCCCAATGCCTACCCCTGAACCTAACCAAAGTATTTTGGGATTTCCCCAAAATTGAATATCGCATTCAATATCGCAGATGAATTGCATTCGATTATGAACGCGATATCGCGTAGCTTGTCAGTGAACTACGGCTCTGTGTATTAACTGCCGCTCCATTTGAAAACAGGCTTTACTGACGAGATGCGCATGAGAATAGCATGTAATTAATTGCACAGCCCTATGACAGTCCCATCACTTGCCCCATACTTCCCAACAGCTTACTCTTATAGACTACCTACAAATCAACACTTACACTCATCACTGCAGACAGAATGGAAGATGGTGCCATAAATGAAAAATCTGTGTATAATTGTAATTGTATAAAGAGCACAAGTAAACCTTATACCATGTCCTGCTTACTCTGAAATGGAAAACCAGTATTGCATTTCTGAGTTTGCAGGAATCATTTTCAGAAAAAAATGTGCATGGTGGCCAATTTCAGGCTGAAATTGTTTGACATGTTGGTAACCAGTTAAACTGGTGGTTGGCCTATACATTACTTTCTTACAGTATTTCTAAATGTTTGCTTTTCTGACAAAAGTTTGGAAAGCACATTTTGGGACATTCACCTTCTCAGCTATAATGTGAAAGACCTGCTGCAACTTGTTTATACAAAGCTTGAGGCCATAACTGTCCCCTACTCTTGGGTCTAAAATCAACTTTTTCAGCATGGCAATGACCTGAGATGAGAATTTGCCAATTGTAAATATTTCTTCCTGGCCACAAAACCAGAAGTCGAACATGTGACGCCCGAAGCGGAACGGCGCTACATGTTGACGCGCTGCCCGCAAGGCTATCGGCGCCGACAACATTAACTCTATTTAACAGTATTTCATGATGAATGTATACTGAAGCACAGCAGCTGTAGAGGCTAAAGGATTCAGACAATGTGAAGGTACAGGACTCTTTACTGAAGAGCATCGTTTACACGCTCAGCAATCATTGGCTGACGGGCCTGACTGAGATGCACGTTTAGTTAATCTCATATCAGAGCTGTTCCCTCACCTCCTGCTAATAGAGCAGCAATGAAGAAAACAAGCCAGCCATTTCACCGGCCCACACTTTGAGCCTGGGTTAATGTAACTATTCATCTTGCTTGGACCCAATGTGCCTTTAGCTTGAATAGCCTCTATTAGCAGTCATGTGATTACAGAACACCTTCACAGATATCCCTGTACTTTTTCAGGTGATTGATTTCTCAAGGCCCTGGAGCATTAGTGTGGAATTGATTGTTAGTGGGACCTCCAATGGGCGCCATAGTCTCACACTGCTTGTAGATTGTCAGTGATCATTGTAACAGGGTTTATGACTTTGAAACGTAACGTTTTTCTGGTAGAAATCTGCATCTATATTTCATTTAGGCAAATACTGACACTTGCACCATTTGAAGGGGTTATAAATTTATACAGAATTTTCTTATTAAAATGATTCAATTGAAGTAGATTGTAAAGTTTTATATGATACAACCTCCCAAAAAAGAAAGATTTTAATATAATAATATTTTGTAGGGTTTTTCCAATAAGTGATGCACCGAATGTTCGGCAACCAAAATTGTTTGGCCGAAAATAGGAAAAAAAAATGATTTCGGTGTTCGACCGAATAGGCGAAAAGACCAAATAATTTGTCCCGAACAATGACATTACGCGATCAGCAAACTAATGCAGCAAACACGTCTACAGTGTGAAAGCATTTAAAACCATCAGAGAGAGAGAGAGAAGCAAAAATCATTACAAGCATGTAAGGGGTGTGCGATATATATCTTTTGCGATATTATCGTAATTGTTGTTTTAACGATATGCAATTTGATAATATCGAGTATTTTTGCAAACAACAAACAAAACGCCTACAGAGTGCACGCACGCATTAGCCTTAACGTTACGTGGTGATTAATGAAGCGGGTTAAACAGTGCACGCGCACTTTAAGAGCGTGTTCTTTCACTGCTTGTTTCAGTTGATTAAAATGCATTAAGAATGATCGCAAAATTCAAGATATGGGGGCAGAAAATGTATATATTTACATTTCACATAATTAAAATCACAAGTTTTTTCTTCAAAATAAGCACGATTACAAATGTGATATTGATTTTATACAACAGTTCAATAAACAAGTTAATATTAAGATACTAACATTATAGACACCATATTGCCTGTTTTTGCTCCATTTCGCAGACAAAAAATAATTCCAAACAGCTACAGCGCTGTTTTGCATCTCTGAGCAACATGACAGTGATTCGTTCCTGCATAATTCAATCGTTTAAATGATTCGGTTCAGTCGCAGTGACTTTCTGCCACCTACTGGCGATTTAATTTCACATTTAAGTTTATTTAATTTTTTTTTTTTTAAATATCAGTATTAAATGTTTTATGTTTAAAATGTAAAAAATGTTGCATTTGTAACTGGTTAAAGCACCGAATGTCCCTCTGAGCTGCATTAAATAGTGTAAATACATCTAAATGCCATTTCAGATACAACTTCTGCAAAGATTAATTTGTATAATACTGGTTTCATTTGTTTGATAAATGCCTAAATGTGTGTTATCTTAATTGACTGATTAAAAGTTACAATTTGACTAAAAGTTACAAGATGTACACTTTTAGAAAGAAAAGCTTTATTAAAGGTAGAAATCTATTTAAACTTAAATGAAAAGATTAATTAATTAATCATTGATGTGAACTGAGCACACAGAATATGAAGAATATCAAAAACTGCAGCTGTCCACAGTAGTCAGATATCAGCACAATAACACACTCGGCAAAATATCGTCTAATTATCGTTATCGAAAAAATCCCCCAAAATATCGAGATATCATTTTTTTTCAATATCGCACACCCATACAAGCACGAAACACCGACAGCGAGAGACTGCTTAGCACTGCATCTCATGTGTCCGATGAGATGAGGAAGGGGTGGTTGTTGCTGGTTACTGTGATGATCGAAATCAAAATGGCCTCAAACTAGGGCTGCACGATATATTGCATGCGATAGTCATGTGCATCTCGTCAGTAAAGACGGTTGACAAGCTACGCAGTTCGCGCTCAGAATCGCATGCGATAGTGAACGTGAGATTGCGTAGCTTGTCAGTGAACTACGGCTCGGTGTATTAAATGCCGCTCCATTTAAAAACAGCTGATGGAGATTTACGGCTAATCACAGAACCATCTCTTTACTGATTAGATGCCCATGACTATCGCATGCAATATATCGTGCAGCTCTACCTCAAACGATTAGTGAATAAATTACAGAATGTTATGTTTTCTAAAACATGCACGAATTGCATGTAAGTTATTCAAACACGAGCTCAAAGTCCAAAGTGCGAGGAAATTCTGTGCTGAAACACTGTTATTCATCATTTGCTCATTTTTATAATTTTCTTAAAGGCGGGTGACAATGTGATACGTGTGACAAACATTTTCCCAAATTCGTAATGAGATATATCTGAGAAATATCTACATGCTGTGGTCAACAAAAATAAGCACTGACGTCTTCCTGCGTGTTTCCGCCAAAATAAAAGCTACATAAATGTTAGTATTGTAATTTTACTGTTCTGTAAAATAAAATAAAAAGTAAGACAATAATAATGATATAAATAATTACCCTACAACAGCTGTATTAATACATTTAATATTTTCTAATGTTTTAAAAGAAGTCTCTTCTGCTCAGCAAGGCTGCATTTATTTGTACAGAAAAAAATACAAGCCTGATTCAGGAAGGGGGGTCTCAAAAATGGCCAAAAAATATTATTTTACTAACTTATTAATTTTAAGTTACATTGTGCTTTGTTGGTATAATGTCTGATAGGATGTATAAAAAATGTCAGTATTAAGTACACTTTTTTTTTTTTTTTTTGTA
This sequence comes from Oxygymnocypris stewartii, assembly GCA_003573665.1. Classification (NCBI taxonomy): domain Eukaryota; kingdom Metazoa; phylum Chordata; class Actinopteri; order Cypriniformes; family Cyprinidae; genus Oxygymnocypris; species Oxygymnocypris stewartii. Next base: position 22,566 of record QVTF01006973.1, on the reverse strand, counting down.
AAGCAGGATAAAACAGTAAAAAGCAGATTTTGGCTATTTAATTTTGCTATAGTGAAAAAAAGGCAAAATAGGCCTACATGGGGGAGAAAAAAAATCCGGAAAAAAACGTCTTCGGCCTTCGGCCCAGTGTTTCATTTTGTTCGGCTTCGGCCAAGAATTTCATTCGGTGCATCCCTAGCTTCCAATAGATGATAGTATTGTGTATCGACGATAGTCAGAGATATCACCTGTGGCTGATGTCTTTGACGATTATCATTATTATTATTTTTATCAGGCTAATAATGCAAACCTAATTAATAGGGCTGTGCAAATAATCAAATGCAATTATCATGCGCATCTCGTCAGTAAAGCTGGTTCGTGATTAGTAGTAAATCTCTATCACGTGCTTTCAGATGGTTTACAGTAGAGAATCGACCGATATATCAGTTTACCGATATTTTTCCCGATATTTAAGTATTTTACCATAATCGGTTATCGGCATAAAAAAAAAAAAATGTTTTTCATTTGTCACATACCACAATTATACAGAGTATAACCAGCAGTGAAATGTGCTTCTCTGTATTTGACCATCCAATGCAACACACACACACACACACACACACACCACACACACACACACACACACACACACACACACACACACACACCTGGACTAGTGGACACACACACACACACACACTCCAGCACGTCCACCGCATGTAACTTTATGCAAGATTCACTTGTTTGAAACACGCTAAACTATATTAAACATTTATATAGAACCATTATTTCAACCCAATAAAACATCTCTATCAAATGAATTATTTATTATCTCCGCAAGCGATCGCAGATTGAGTTTAGTTCTGTGTAAATGCATAGATAAACCGCGCTGTCAGCTGTTTCATAATTTAGAATGTACATAATTTAGAATGACAAAAACATTTTAATAATTCTTGATAAAACATGCCAGATAAGAAATGCAATAAAATACGATGTTTTGTTTGTTATAACTTATTTCAATATTCCAGAGAATATTATTCAGTGAATTATTATTCACTCTTGTCTTTAGTCTATTAAAGAGCTTATAAAACTGTAGTTTAAAATGAAGGTGATATGATTTCCTTTATTTTTCTCCATTTCTCCATTAGAATTCTTTTGCTATTGTTAATATCAGTGTAGCTGATGATGCTTTTTATAAATAAATGTTTTTATTGTTGTAATTTGAGATTCAATGAACATGAACATTTTAATTTTCAACTGTTGTTTGTTGTTGTTAAGATGACTGAAAGGAGGAAAAACCAAAGTGAAGAATGGACTTACTTCAATCTGTTATTTATTTACTTTATAACAGTAAATAATATCGGTTCTGCATATCGGTTATCGGTTACATAACTGTACAAATAATCGGTATCGGTTATAAAAAATCAATATCGGTCGATCACTAGTTTACAGGCAACACGTTTAATAGAATGTTTTCCAAAAAATGTCTAAAAGCACACAATCTTACATATAATCTCCGAAAGCATTAATCGTCAAAAGGATTTAAAAAGAACCATAAAAGTAGTGCAATTTGTGCACAAAAAAAAAAAATCTAAAGCCATATATTTAGGACTGGGAATATGTCAAAAATGTAATCTAGATTATTTTATTTTTGTTCCAGAACTCTTGACCGATTTTTCCTAGTCAACTTAAAAAACATAACTCTAAAGTGATTACTGTAGTATGCCGTTCATTAACCATCCGGTTGAAGAACGTTCTGTTCTAAGTGCAGCATAGATGAAGTTGTCAACATAAACATAAAACAAATGACTTGTTAAATATCTTTGCAGAAAAGATGCTATGCCACAAACTTGTCAACAGAAGCGGTCCATCAGGTATTCCATTATGCAGTCATATGATCTTAACTGTTATAATTTACTTACTGTCAATGTATCTAATTGTAACATTTACTAATATTTTTATTCAAAATCAAGATTTCTCGATTTAAAAAAATTCTATTGTGGAAAAACATGACATTCAAATGAATGGATAAAATTAGAAAAATTGCACTGGCCTCCATACAGTCGAGATGCATCAGTGATGCCGAACACTTTTGGTTTGTTGTGGGTCTTACAACCGGTCAAGTCGTAGCGAGTTTGAATATGCTGAAATACGAATGAGATTTGAGAGCTATGGGGAGCAATCAATCTTAAATTGAACTCTATTCCTCACACAGAGCATCGTATGACTTTAGAAGACTTGGAATATAGAGCAAACCCTGTATGGACCACTTGTATGGTGCTGTTCCCTTATTTCTTAAAATAATATCAGGGTTTCTCCCTTTGTGTTTATCTGGCAGAAGGAAAGTGTTACAGGTTCAGAATGAGGAGGCTGAGTAAATGATGACAGAATTTTCATTATGGTTGAACTCTTTCTTTACACTTCCCACAGTGAAGGGAAAATATACAACAGCATGGTGTATGTGTGTGTGTGTGAGAGAGAGAGGAGAGAGAGAGAGAGAGAGAGAGAGAGAGATAGAGATAGAGGGGATGGGTGACATAAATGGTGGAGTGTAAGAGAAGTGACCTGCCCTCTCCCTTTCTCTCTTACTCTCTCTCTCTCTCTCTCTCTCACACACACACACACACACACACACATACACACACACACACACACACCACACACACACACACAGTCTCTCCCTCTGCCTCGACTATAAATAACCGAAAAATGACTTTCAAGGTGCAGAGATAGAATCCATTTGGAATGTTCTCTAAAATGAAGAGTGATTTATGATTTCATACAATTCCTGCTGAAAGCATTTCGGGCTTTGCCCGGTCATCAAAGTCCTGCCAGCTCAAATCTATTATTTATCGGCCAGCATGTCTATGTGGCATCAGAAATATATGGCAGGTAATGTTTTGTCTTTAGCAAACATGATGTGGAAAATCAATACTGGATAGGATAAATGGCATTAAAAGATGGAGGCCAGAGGTTATTTACACTTTTTAAAAACATCTCCAGTATTATCTGGACAGATATATTGAGGCTCCTCGCGCAGTCGCTGCTCTGTTGGGGCGTAATTGAGATGCATCTGTTTTAAACAGGTCAAGTGAATTAATGTAATACTTTCCATAAATATAATTAGGTTTCTTCAGTTCAGGTGATTTTATGAAATGATGTCACTGTAATGCACACAAGGATGCATTATTATTATTATTAGTTATTTCATAGTAAATGTTTAAAGCTCTTTTTTGACATTTCACACAGGATTTTGAGACTAGATCAGGAATTTATTGGATTGTAAAAAATGGGTGTTAGGTTTTTAAATTTTTACATTCTTTTACATTAAATCGGCACAATAAATTCAGGAACATGCATTGTTAAATTTAAAAGGGTGAATTTCTACATGCCATTGAATTTGAATGATTTCACAATCCCGTTGTAAACATTGTGGGACCAGATTCTATCCATCTGTAATTGGAATGGGAATAATTGACAATATACACAGGAATATAGAGAACAGGAGGCGTTGAAAGTTGTTTTCAGAGTGATTTTCAAATTAAAGATTACAAAGACAAACTGTTTATTTTACAATAATGTGCAATGATAAATCAGCGCAATAAAATCAGGAATTATGAAAGTCAACAGGGTGAAATTCCATGCCCTGCCGTTATTTTTGGACAAAGGTTTTTGGTCACATAGGAGAGCATGTGGGTGTCTAGAATCCCAGGATTCTTCATCAGTGAAATAGCCAGTGCTAGGAAAGATACGACGACCTGCTCGGAATAAATCACTTTTCCATCGTGTGTGTGAGATGGGGCTGTGCAAGGCCAGATGAAGAAGAAGAAAGATGGAGGGACAGGGACGCTTCAGCGGCTTAATGGAGTTGTTTTCAGCCCCGGTGCTGCTCAATCTTGCTCTCAGGGACCCCACGCGTTCAGTCTGCCTTTATAGTGCAGCTTTGTGAAGTATGTAAAACCTCAGCTCAAGCAGTATGTATGCTAGTAAATATTCCTATTGGATCCATTGGTACTTTGGCTTGTGAGCTAGAGCTTGCATGAGCACTTAATTTTAATAGTCAGCGAGTTATCCAGGAAATGTTTACCTTATGTAAATGACTGTCCAAATTCTGTGCAGCTTCAGCATTGCCAAATTCATACTGCTTGCAGTTTCATAAACCGTACAAAAACACATATGCCACGTGCTTATTCAGTAGTTAGTTATATATTCTCCTGTGTCATGGCATTTTTGTGGTTTGTATGTGAATGCTCCAGATGAGAAATTCATAAATAAATTAAGAAATTGATAAATTAACTGAGAAAGGTTTGTAGTGTTTAGTTAAATTTTTGTAATTTGTGCATTTGCCATTTTCACGATTTTGTATTATTTTTGCATTAAGTACATTTAGTGCTTCAACTTTTTTAAGCAAGGCCACATTTTTAACTTTGTTTCTTTTTTATTTATAATGTACTTATTTTATTTCAGCCTTATTTCAAGTAACATAAATGTTTTTAATAGTGTTAGTTTTAGGCAATAATAAACCTGCTGAGAAATCAATTAATTAATTGAAAAATCGATAAAAACAACCACTTATTGTTGGATAAATGTGGATAATTAAATGGAATTTGATCATTTTAAATAATCAAACAAATTAAATGTAATTTATCATATATTATACAAATAATTATGAAAATGTTTTTTTTTAATCAAATTAAAATCATTTTCATTGTCATTATTTATAGCAATTTGTAAAGTTAATTTTAATTAAGTTTTTTAAGTGATCATTGTTGATCAACACTCAATTCATTATTTAATTAATGTATCTATTGATAAATACATTTTTCAATTAATTTACCAACTTATCAGTTTATTTATTAATTTCTTAATTTTTTTCTTTCTGAAATAGTTCGAGTGTCACATTTGTCTTGCTGTACAAATGACCACACACCATTTCAGTTGTCCGAAGCATCATTGTGGTTCACTGGCAACATATTTGTGGCAGAGCGAATGCTAAAATCTAGGAATTACTTTATTAGAAATGGGAGATGAAAGATTGAATGAAACGCAATATTGTTAGCTGTGTCATTGTCCTTATGCTGAGTTGCTGTTTCTAACTGGATGTATCCTCAGCAGTTAAAGTGAATAAGCCTCCAGCGAGCCTGAATGCTTTTTGCATCAATGTAATTGTAAAAGCGAGTTGGACTGCTTTGCCATTTCAGCGATGTGTGCATGAAATGGTGTGCATTTCGCAAATTGAGTGAAACGTTCAATTCAAAGAGAGAGATCGCAATGGTGGTCGTGACAATGCTTTCTGTCTGTGTTCATTTCGCAGGCCTCACCGAGTCTGTCATTGCTGCGGCCTGCTCCAGAGTCGGACAGAGCGTTCTGCATTTGGACAGGTTTGATGCTCAGTCTATAAAATGAGATCTAACACAACAAAAACTTGCATGATGCTTAATAAATGATTCCTTTTTATTTTACAGGAGGAACTATTACGCTGGTAACTGGGCAAGCTTCACGTTCAATGGCCTGCTGTCATGGATCGATGAATATAAGGTCATTATTTTATCATTTTCACTCAGAAACAAGTTTATGTGAAGTTAATAGGTAACTGGATCACGTTTTTTAAAACTAATACTACATTGTAGCGGTTTTAAGCTGTAGGTCACCTTGTGGTTTTGTAGTCAACAGTTGATTTTGGTTTATTATGTGTGTTCTCAGAATCAGCAGGAGGTACAGATCACCGAGTCGGAGCAAGTATGGAGGAGCTTGATTGATGAGGGAGAGGATGTGGTGCCTCTCAGCTCTGTGGATTCCTCTCTTTCCAACTTAGAAGTGTTCTGTTATGCCAGGTTGGCATTCATTTTACTTACAACTAACAGTCTTAAATTAGTCCTTATCAAATTTATGAAGACAGATCTGATGTGCTTTGTCTCTTTAATGCACATTTGCTTTGCATTTTTTAATATGTTAGTGTATTGTGCGATATGTCAGAATAATAAACATGCTGCATAACAACCTAACTGATTGACTACTAGGATCATTTAAATGTGACTTATATTTTAAGTTAAAAGCTCTAAAAAGACAGATCATTAATAATACATAATAAATAAAGTAATTCATTTATAAATAATTTTAATAAACGTTACAAAATGTTTCACTTCAATGCAATTCCTCATAAAATCCAAACAATTTTGACGGGTCAATTTTTTTCCTAACAATTGTGAATTGTTAACTAAAATAATAATAATAATAATGAACAAATTAAGAACTGATTTGTTTACAAATATTTAAATTGCACATATTGTGGTTTTTATAAAAAATGTTTTACTTATATAATTAAAATTTACTTATATAATTGTCTTTCTACGCTCTACTGGAAATCTAACCATTTCATTTGTGGCTTTAATAAAAACTTGTTGTCATGACATTATTCAAACATACATTAAATATTGAAGAACATGTTATTATGAACATGTAATATAGTGCATTACTTTTAGCAAATCCAGCTAAGGACATTGTATGTCTTTCCTGAGGTAAATGTAACATTATGATTTTTCCAAGCTATTTTATTGACTTCTTTCTGCAGTTGAAACATTGATTGAGAGATTACATGAGACTCAGTACATTTCAGTAAATAGTTCAGTTTCTTTCAACATACCTTGTCATGTTCGTTTATGCTTATTTGCTGCTGTAAATAGAAGTAAAGAGGAAAACATGATCGGTTCACGTGCTGCTTGAACTGATGTGGCTAAAGCGATCTGTCACAACATTAAAGAGCATCAACATGTATTTATTGTTTGTCCCTTATAGTGAGGAAGAAGAGAAAGAAGAGGAAACGAAGGCCCCGTTAACAAGCTGTCAGTCCGTGAATGCTGAGACTGTATCAGAAGAGACCAACGAGGACTCTACAGAGGACACAGACACAGTTACAGGTGACGACGCCACAGCATCCGATGCTAAGACACAGAACGAGGAGCACAAAGTCTCTGAGCCTGAGGAGGAGCAGCATATATCTGACATTTCAGAACCCAGCCAATCACAGGAAGAGAAAGAGTCCCAGCCGATCAGCAGCCCAGCAGATCCACCTGTAGAGGTGGAAAAGAAGATAACATATCAAAAGTTGGTAAAAGAGGGACGCAGATTCAACATCGACCTTGTCTCCAAGGTTTGTATTGTTTAAATAAATATGATACTCAAAATAGTAGATAATGATAAGAAAATAATAAGAAACCAAGAACTGCTTTATTTAATGAAAGTCAACTGAATAGAATCCCTAAAATTATAAAACACTTAAAATGATTATGTAATCGCAACTTAAATATTTTAGTAATGGAAACTATAACTATATTAACTATAGTTAATACAGTACATGCTAATTGGTAACACAAATATTTGATTAGCATAGCAATTGCTAAATGAGTAAGGAAATATAGACCATTTAGAATATATAGACCAAAACAATCTCAAAATTTGCATTGCAAAACATCAAACTACTAAATCACTCAGTTAATATTAATCTTGCACAATATTATATTTGTATGTAATCTTAATATATTTAAATTAGAGTTTCGCTAAATTAAAAGAAACAATTTTCTTAAATTCAAAACATAAAACACTTCAGAGTTCTTGAAATGTGTTAGTTTAATGAAGAAAAAATACTCATAAAAGTGAATTTATTTAAATTAATATAAAAATGTAGGTTGGCCCTACTCAAACCAATTGAGTAGGTTTTACCATGTACTGTTTTATTGTTGTGTTTTTAAGAATAATAATGAATCCATCTTTTTCAGGCATTGGTTTTGCTCAAAGGAAGGGAAAAATCTTATCTTGTAAAATGTGTGGTGTAATCGGTAATATTGATGTTGTCACAAGTTTATTAATCAGTGGGGAAATTTCCTCACCATGGCATTCCTAGCTTCAAACAATTCAAATGACTTTCTAAAACCACGTAGTGATCACGGTCTGGCATCTAGCTTTAAATGAACTTAGACGGCAATGAAATGAAATTTATAGTGTTCTCTTTGACCCTCTTCAAAGTTGATGTATTCACGTGGTGCACTGGTGGATCTGCTCATCAAATCTAATGTGAGCCGTTACGCAGAGTTCAAGAACATCGGCCGCATCCTCACCTGCAGAAATGGAAAAGTGGAACGGGTATGGAGCTGATCTTTTTCAAGAAATCCTATTTACAGAATAAAATAAATGTAAAAATGATCAAAATGACAATTGATATTTAAAAATAACTGACCCCCCCCTCCAAAAAAAGTAATAATGCAACCATTTTTCCAAACTGCTTGTTCTATGTAGGGTTGCAATGATTATTATATATCATTTTATTTTTTTATTTTTCCTTCCAATCCAAAATTGTGTGTACTGCTTGTTTTCCTCATGACTGCTTTATATTTGAGGTCTAATATGAAGCATCCTGATTCAAATTATTAGAGCAGTTCAGCTAAGATAAAATGATTAAATTGATTTGCTGCTTGATTTATCCATTTCTATTTACTAATGTATCTGATAAGAGCATTGACGCAAAAGGTGTTTCTCATTTCACTAAAAATATTAAATGCAGCATTGTAATGCAAAATCCATCTGTGTGAGTAATTCAGGGCTAAAGGTAAGCCGTTTTCTCACAATTGTTACATCCTCCTCTTTACTGAGAGTGTAATATGTGTATTAGTGTATGCACACATGATGTATACACATACATGTCACTACTTTAAGCGGCTCTGTCCTGTTTCTTCCTCCCCTGAAGGTCCCGTGTTCACGGGCAGATGTGTTTGCCAGTAAGCAGCTGACTGTGGTGGAGAAACGCATGCTGATGAAGTTTCTTACGTTCTGTCTGGACTTTGAGCAGCACCCAGAGGAGTACCAGGGTATGACCCCTTGTGTTTGTTTCCCTGCAGCTCTCTGATTCTGAAACATCAGAGATCTAACACAGACATTTACTGTAGATTTCAGATAAGATTAGATATCTCCGTGAACTAGAGAATTCAGTTTTTAAAGTCAACATGAAATCAAACTTGAACTTTTTTCACTTTCTTAATGAACGTGTTTTGTCTTATTATGCACAATTAATCAGCGCAAGCTATTTAAAGAAAAATATAAAAAAATAATAATATAATATAATAATTGTCCTTATTCTAGACTATACCGAGAAACCATTCATAGAGTTCCTGAAGAGCAAGAAGCTCACTGAGAACCTGCAAGACTTCATCCTGCACTCCATCGCTATGGTGACGCAGCAGACCCTTACGGAGGAAGGACTAAAGGCCACGCAGCACTTCCTGCGATGCTTGGGACGCTACGGCAACACTCCCTTCCTGTTCCCTCTGTATGGCCTGGGAGAAATCCCACAGTGCTTTTGCAGGTAAACTATACAGAATACTGTCACAGAATGGAGCAGAAGACTGTCAGGTCATTTCACATTAGGGTTATTATAATTACCGAAACTAAAACCATCAACAACAACAAAAATACTATTTGAGTATTTTCTCATTTTAATTTAGTTTTACTTGATTTACTAACATAATTAAAATGTAAATAAAATTAAATGAAAACTCTATAGACAATAAAAAACTAACCTAAACTGGCAAAATCACACAACACAATTATTTAAATTCAAATAAAAACTACATATAGAAATGTACAAAAAACTACATTTTAAATATTAGAAAAATCTAATGGTATCTCACTGATACTAAAATAACTCCTTTCAAATGCAATCATGTAATCTAAACCAGTGGTTTTCAAACAGACTTAAAAATGTGGTCGCCAGGATGATTTAAGGAAAACATTTGTATGTAACCAAGTTCAGTTCAAGACTCAGGAAAGAAGCAACTAAATAAACATAAACAAGTAACCGGCAGCCGTCTCAGGTCAGAATCTAGTGTGTATTTGTGTTTCCGCTCTGTTTTTGCAGCGTTGTACATTTTAGTAAATCAGAGACATATCTGTTGATTTCTATAACGCAATGGCCAATCAGAGGAGCTTTAGTGAGTCAGAATCCACCGCTCAGAACGCGAGTGTTCTAGTTCAGTTCTGGAGTTCTGTAAACTCGCGCCGCGAATCATCTGATTATAATGAACGAAGTGCAGAGGTGATGTAAATAAGAGATCAATTGTGTTGACAGATTCATTGATTATAGCGGAATTTTCTGAGATTGCGATAAACTAAAACGACTCACAGCTTTTTAAGGAAGCTCACTTTGCGCACTTTCTTTGCTGTAGCCTATTCTCCATTCAGAATTTGAATAAAAGTTTAGTTTTTCATGGACTGGACAAAATATGATATGTCAGAATAGATGTGCTTGAAAGCAAAGCACCCTCACTAATTTCAGAAGCACCGACTTTGATTTGATTTAGGAACAGAGCACCCTTCCGGAGCTCTACGGTGGGACTCGAGGCAAGCGCAGTTGTCTTTCCTTCCTTCTTTCTTTCTTTATATATATAAATGGGTCGCGTCAATTTAAAAAGAAAGAAATAGGGTCGCTCTTAAAAAAAGTTTGAAAACCACTGATCTAAACTCTTTCCCCAACATTGACGGAATTTTCCGGACTATTATGCATCTTCTGCAAAAGTACTTCTGCAAGAGTCTCTGGATCAAACATAGGCAAAGAAGTAGCAGAAACAAACAATAGCATATGTAAGCAAATGCATATGTAAAGTAACATGGTCATCCAACATTAAATACATTTTGGCACCGCAAAAAAACATGGCTGTTTAAGTCTGAGAGTAAAGAAAAAAGAATAACATTTTGGCACAAAAAAAGAAGTGTAACTCGGTCAGAAAACATGATATAGCCCCCTTAATATTAAACTCTAGGGTCTTTACAACTCCGTTTTAGCTCACATCTTCTCAGCTCTGAGGGGGAAGCGAGGAAGCAGGCCGTTAGGAGGAGGGTCAGAGCTCTGCAGGACCGTGAGTGTTTGCTTTTAGCACTTTGAGTCTGCTGGGAGCAGTGCTGTGAAACGGTGGCACTTAGAGACGAGAAGGTCTTCAGCCGTGTGCTGCTGAGAGGAATCATCATCACAGAAACCATGAGCTGGCGTCAGGCCAGGTTACAGAGAACATCTCCCTAAAGACAAGCAGAGTAGTCGAGTGTTTATCTAAAATGCACAAATGACTCCAATCTCTGCTTTGAGCTCTGCTCTTAGAAAAGTTCCTTTTAACCCACACATTATGTCAATAAGCTTTGCGCTAAAATGGATCAGGCCAATAATATTAGAGCAATTGGCAAATATCGCTTACAATGTAAACGCGTCAGATAGACATCAATATTTCATTTGAGTTTGCGTTTGATTGCGTCGGATGAAGTTTCTGAACGTTTTTTGCTGTTATGTAATCATGTTTTGTGATACGATTTGATCATAATTCCACATAAAGGCAACTTAACCCTCCACCTCACGATTTAAGCTTGACGCTTCTCATCTGAGAGACCTGCGAATTTTAATGCACCTCCTCGTCTGTGAGGCAGATTAATTAGCATTTTTGATTTCCATAGTTTTCCACTAATCACCCTTGCTGACATTCAGATAAGCACGCTAGCGCACTGAGGCATGAACCCACCTGCAAGTTGTCCATCATTTTCGGAGGGAACGCAAGAAACAGTTGTCGCCACTGACTTTATTTTTCTCCAGGAATTGAGCGCTGAGTATTTATTTTTAATCATCAGTGATGGTTTACATAATTGATGTTTTAAAATGCATCCCAAAAAAAAGGAAGAAAGACCATGTTTGCTAAATAAATTAATAAATAGTTCACCTACAAATGCCAATGTAATCACCATCATGTCATGCCAAACCTTTGGGACTTTCTTGCATAGAACACAAAAGGAGATACTTTGATGAATGTCCTGGCTGCTCTTTTCCATACAGAGAAAGGAATTCGGGTCATCAAGCTCAAATGTCAAGATCGCACCAGGGCTTGACATTTGCTCACCGGCCACTGTGGCTAGTGGTTTTCCAAATTTACTAGCCACTCAGCATTTTCACTGGCCACAATTTTGTTGTTGGGAAATCACATTTTATATGAATTAATACTGCATACAATCTTTTTTTTTAAATTGATTTCCTGGTCATTTTTTACTTATTTAAAGGGCATTTCCCCCTCACCATATTACATGCATGCATCATCTTTCATATCAAATTATTACATTTTATTAATAATTTCACTTCATATAATAAGATAATATAGGGCTGTTACAAATCATATGAAATTAGTAGGCTATCTACAAAATCGATCTTTCCACTGCAGAAGAAACAGAAGTGAGAGGCATTCAGATGCATTTACACAGACGGTTCAATGTAGCTGAAATATAGCACAAATGCATCTACACTGCATGCTAAATTATAACAGCATAAATAATGTTGTGAGCTCACTGTTTTAAAATATATAATTAGTAAATCGCTTTGAATAAGTGTCTGCTAAATGTAAATGTAAAACATATATTTTTTAATATACAAATATGAAATGTTGGAAAAATGCAAAGATAAGCTACTTTGAAAGTAACCCACCAGTAAGTGGCAGCAAGTGATTCATCTTAATCTTAATTAATGAGTCATTGAAGCATGCCTTCAAACGATTCGTTCAGACGGCTGATTCATTCGAGAATGAAGCAAGTGCCTGTCCTTATGAATGGACCACTGAATTATTGACTCAAATGATTCAAAATTCAAAAACACGAATCATTAATTTAAATAAAACACCGCCGTGTGCTGCTCAGACATGCGCAAGTGTTCTGCTGTGATCTTTGTTTGGAACTATTTTCATTAACCAAAACAAGCAAAAATAGTCAACATTGACAATATATCCTTTCAATAAATTCAAATACTGAACTAAAATGTATATTAAATACTGGTTTTAACTCTTGTATAAAATGCTACATTTGCAATCATGTTTTTCAGGCAAAACTTCACTCTCTTGGTCGTGTCATGTTGCTTAACTAGGCTGTATGTTATAGATATAAAAACTGTTAATTTGTTATGTTTCTTCTGTGTGCAGTTGTGTTCATTTGTTTTGATTTCTCCTCGAGATTCTCTGACAGGTTGCGTGAGCTTCAACTGGTGCGATCTTTACTGATTATTCATTATTAATCACCGTTTACACCGAATCTAATAAAATCAGAATGATTCTTGATGAAATTTCAGTGCAATTAGATGTTTTAATCAGATTAGTTGTCCGGTCGGGTAAGTCAAATACTCTTCTTTCACTCACCCCTTCAAAAAATCACCTTGACCCAGGCAAGCATTAATGTCGAGCTCTGTTACTGTATATAAAATTCAACCCGCCAGAGTGGCTAGTGGGACTGACTGTGTTACCCGCCACAGCTGAAATCCACCCGCATTTTGCGGGTGTTAATGTCGAGCCCTGGATAGCATTATGAAAGTAGCCTAGAAAACTAAAGCTATTTGAATGGCTCCAGGAGACAATACAGTGTGTAATATTGACCCAGGGTCCCTGTGGTTCTTAAATTCAGTCTTATCGAATTAAAGTGCATAAAAAGTCATAAATATCCTATATGTATATAACACAAGTCTTAATCATCATTGTAATAGATCTTAAATACGGGGAGGGACCTCAGTAGTTGAGCTTCTTTAAATGGAAAAGAGCAGCTTGGACTTAATCAAACTATCTCCATTTGTGTTCCACAAAGAAAGTCAGGCAAAGAGGTTTGGAACAACATGAGGTTGAATAAATGATTACAAAATTAGCGTTTTTGCACGAACTGTTCCTTTATGTTGCAATGAAACTAAAGTAGGCTGAAAAAATTTTGGGGTCATTTGTCACTCAATTGTTTGTTACATCTGATGTAGAAAGACGAAAGTTGTACTTTCTTGTAAAACATACTCCAGTAATCTGTTTTATTTTATGACGTCGTGAAATCATTGTTTACATTGTAGTGCCAGGTTTTTCTTTCATATTAAGTAAATCCGAGTGTAACAGATGTAGGTCGGGGACACAGTTGCACTCTAAAATGGAGATTGATTAACACAAGCTTGCAGATTCCAGTAAATGATTGGAAAAGTCTTGCATACGTCACCAGAGAGAAGGCTGTTACAACATTATGATAAAAAATTACGAAATCAAAACATTTAAAAAAGGAAGGTACAGATTGTTCATAATAGAATAGAGTACAGATTGTTCATACTATATGTATATATATATAACATTCATTTAGAAAATAGATGGGGAGTTTTTATTTTATACCAGCTGTGCCATTTTCCAACGTAATTTACACAGTTACAGAATGCCAGAGCAGACCTGTGAGTCCACTAGAGAATTAAAAGACTTAAATAAAGCACTACAGAGAGAGGTGACAGGAGGAAAAAGAGATCAAAGAGAGGAAAGAGACGGACCTCAGAAGGGACAAAAGCGGGGGATTGAGAGACAAAAGTCAGAAGGAGAGCGCAAGCGAGGGAGGCGGGTTCATTCATCACGCTGAGACCTGCTTGCAGGTGATAGATGGATAGATGGAGGTGCAAACTCAATAATGCTCACTCTCTCAGTTATTCACAGATCAGCGAGCAGCTCCGCTAATACAGTGATGAAATGCTTTACCGTCCTCACCAACATTATCCCTCAAGTTGTGACAGCAGAGACTTTTTAATTTCTAAATAACCTTTGGCACTCTGACTGCCATCTTTCGTCTTCTGCGCTTTCCCCGTCTCGGTCGCTGGGATGTTTTTTGGAGCCGGCATGATCCATTCAGCCTGGTAAACACATTTGGCCATGACAGGTTATGATTTGCACCTGCGATCACGGCGCTCCAATCAGACAACAGTCAAACAGAAACAGATTGAGAGGACGGGGAAATGCATTAATTAGAGCCGATGATTGTCTTCGCAGCATTCCCTCATACGTCGCGTTTCCTTTCTGTCATTTGTTTTCCTCCCCCTTTACCATGTGTTCTCAGGGAGCAATAAACATTTAATTTATTCAGATCCAAACAGGATTTAATTTTCGCAGAGAAAGGCCTGCCAGCCAGCATGGCGCTTTGTTTTCTTTTAATTATTGGCCAACCATTAGCCCCCCACTCGGCTTCCAGCACCCTAGATTACAAGCGAATTTGCAGGCAATGAACCTGACAGGTAAGTGGTCTTTGCTGCGTGTGGTAATTTTGTTTGTTTAGCATCTCCTGAACGGCAAGGGGATTTATTGTCGACGCTCACAGATCGCTAATAAAACCTTCTCTTTTTTTGTGGGGGGGGGGGGGGCGCTCCTTTATTTTTTTTCCCTCCCAAACCTGGTTTGGCTTTTGAAGAAGAGCAGCATGTCCAAATGTGGCATCGGGTTTTTTGTTGTTGTTGTGTTGTGTTGCTTTAATCAAGTGAGTCAAGCTTTTCTTCCCTTTGTTTAATAGACTGAGATCTAACAGGTCACAAGGGATGCATTCAAGATTTTTTAGATTAATGGCTTCAATTCCGGCCCATTATTGACTATCTGCTGGGAAATTGTGCTGAATCTTTTTCTCATTGTTTAAAGAGGGTGAGCTGTAATTTTTAGGGTCTCATCAAACAAACATAAATAGTCAAAAGGCCCTTTTAATTATTTATTTATTTTATTATTTGTAACTTTATTTTGGTAGATTTTTGCATTGAATGGGTATAAAATGTATAGATAAACACAATGTGCTTAAGCTAAAAAGACACAAAGAGTTATAATTTTTCATGTTTTTATCGAATACATCCCATTAAACATTCTCAGTGCTGTGGGAACAGTAAGTGAATTTTACCTTGTTGCCATTACTTGGATGATCCACAGCTTTTTTTTTTGTGATGAGATTTGCAAGAGCAGTTAAACGGGTCACTGTTCTTTAGAAAAATCCTCCAGGTTCTGCACATGCTTTGGTTTTCCAGCATGTTCTTCATATCTGAACCCTTTACAACAATGATTTTGAGAAACATGTTTTTCACACTGCGAACAATTGAGGGACTCATACACAACAATCAAATTGTTTCTGCCTATTTTGAGATTTAGACATAGTGCAGGGTTCGTACAAGGTGCTTGAAGTACTTGAGTACTTTAATACTGGAAAAATCTTGAAAACAGCCATATTTATGAAAAGATACTTGAAGAGCACTTGAATTTTTAAAAGGCAGTATGAAATTAGTTTGAATAAGGAAATATAACTAAAATAAGTAATAACTTTGCCAAAGTATCCTTTCAAATGTTAAAGTTGCCACATTCAATGCATGCTGTTCAATGCATGTCCTGAAAGTCCTGGAATTGAATATTGCTTTATCAGTACGAACCCTGATTATTTAAAGGCTTATTTAAAGGCTTAGTCTAATTAACCTGAAGGAGTGAGTTGGTGTTTGCGCATTTGTGCATAAAATGGGGTTAAATTCATAAATAATAAAAGTACAGTTTCTAAATGTATTTTTAATTTATCTTTAGTTAAATAGTTTAGTTTGTTTAGTTTAATTATCTTTAATTTCACACTTAAAAATAAAGGTGCTTCACGATGTCATAGAAGAACCTTTTTTGTCTAAATGGTTCCATAAACAACCTTCAACATCTGAAGAATCTTTCTGTTTCACAAAAGGTACTTTGTGATGAAATAAGGTTCTTCAGATTATAAAAAGGCAAGGAAGAGATGTTCTTTAAAGAACGTTTTACTGAATGGTTCTTTGTGGAACCAAAAATGGTTCTTCTGTGGCATCGCTGTGAAGAAACCTTTAAGCACCTTTATTTTCAAGAGTGTTGTCTTTCAAAATTATTATCTATATTATTTATTTGTGCTATCCTTATACTATATTTCATTTATTTTTTAAAGAGATTAATTACTTTATTCAGCAAGATTGAGTTAAATTGATCAAAAAATAAAAGTAAAGACCTTTACATTGTTACAAAAAAGTATTTTTCAAATAAATTCTGTTCTTTTCAACTTTCTATTCCTCAAAGAATTCTGCAAAAAATGTATGACCACAAAAATATTAACCAATGAGTGTGTCTTGTGCACCGAATCAGCATGTTAGATTTAATTTATGACAGATTATGTGACTCTAAAAACTGTAAGAATATTTCCCAATCTTACTGTTTTTGCTGTATTTTTGACCAAATAATTGGTGAGAAAAAAAGAAAAAGTCTGCCATATGTCATTTTTCGGGGTAACGTAGCCATGTTCCATACACAACGATGTTACGTACAGATGACATTTTAATGCCGATCGCTAAATAAATACTTCCAGGTTGTACATAAATTATATATCTGTGTCATCTTCATTTTCTCCCTCATCATCTCCCTCTTTAACCCTCGATCAAGACAGAGACCATTCGCCGGTTGTTGTTGAAATAAATACTATTTGGCTTGCAAACCGAGGCAGATAACATGGTTAATTAACTAGCTAATGTCAACTAGTTTCCTCACTCACATTACTTCACAGAGCGGGGAATAGCAGACTAAAGTACTGCGTTTCTGTGATTAGGTACAATAATTAAATTTAGCTGGTATCGCGTCTATCATTTAAGCCTCCTGCCATTGTTTACATTGTTAAAAATTTAACAGACATTTAAAAAAAGAAAACTGCTGGCTCTCATGTGTCTTTGCCACTGTTTGGGTGTTGTATGGAGAGAGACCGTGTGTGTGTGTGTGTGTGTGTGTGTGTGTGTGTGTGTGTGTGTGTGTGTGTGTGTGTGTGTGTGTGAGAGACACACTCACGCTCTCTCTCTCCTTATGTGTATGCGCACACATTTTTGTACCTCACCACTCATAACTTGGACTGAAAGATGAATGAGTAGAAAGTGAACATGTCTTTGAACCTTGTTGAGCTGCAGGTTTAATGAGTGAATTTTTTTTTTTTACAGAGATTATGTTTTGATTTTTTATGTTTTTGATTATTGAGCTGTAGGTTTAGGCTCACTTACGTGACTGTATTTATTTTCATTTAGAAGGTTTTTTTATTGAAAATAATTTATTTATGTTCTGATTATTGTTGGGCTGCAGCATTAGGTTCTCTTAAGTGACTGCACTTAATTTAATTAACAAGAATTGAATTATTTATTTTAAATTATTTACCATGACATGTTTACTGTTCCAAAATGTTCTATATGTTTCTTAAAAATAAAGTATATTGTGTTCAGTGGAAATTATTCTGTTTTTTACCCAGACATTTAAAAATAACATATTTTAGAGCTGTAATCGCAATACCGTGATACCGTGAATCTGTGCTATTTTTATCTAAGTTTATCATACCATCAGAATCTCATACTGGCCCATGCCTAGTACCAAGTAGCTTTAAGATTTCAATTTTTTTTTATTTACCTTAATATCCTTTTTATAGATCAATATCAGTAACACAAAGTAGAGCATCTTAACTCTCAAAGTGAAATTCGTTATGGATTGCTGCCTTCAGCTATCTCAACCTGTTATCTCTGAAAACGCTAGAATATCATGCCATTGCATTTCCTACGGCATGAAAAAAGCCTCCGTCCTTACAAGGCTCTTTTCAATTTATTTGAAGCTCTGCCGTGATGTTGCCATTAGAGCCCGAAGCTTGTTTGTTCTTCTTGTTACATTACTTTTTAATTACAGAAATAACTAGTTGGAGGCAGTTGTTTTGTGGGGATGTTGGCGGGGTGAAGGGGGGTAGGGTGTTAGGTGACGAGAAAGAAGTTGTCGAAGATTTATTTTGGATGTGACCTTCTCCACACTCGCTGCAGCTGTAATCAGTGGAATTAATAGCATAATCAAATTATACACAAACTCATAAATCATCGGTGAGCGCGCTGTCACGGCGTTGGGCTATTAATGGCCTCCATTGTTTTGCTACCGTATTAAAAAATCACGTCCCCTGATTTCCGTCTTGATAGGAACTGAAATGCCATTTAGAGGCTATAAAGAGCAGGGGCTTGTGGGGGTACTGGATTTTCACAACTGTTAATTTAGCCGTGATGGCGAGTGATGTCGCCAGGGTGAGTGCTGGGGCCTGGAGAGGGAAAGGCAGTGCCCACGCACTCCGCCCGACTGCATCATTGCGGCCGACAGCGGGCAGTAATTAGAGTAATATCAGCTTAAACGTCTGTCAGTTAGGGTTAATGACATCAAAGGGCTTCCCCCGCTGCCTCTATAGGGTTCTGTGGAGGACAGGAGATGGGCCCAGATGATTGCTGGCAGATCTTTATTAAGATGCCCTATCTCTATATTAATCTGATTAGACAAGGCCAGAAGTTTTTCCCCTCTCCAATGTTCTTAAGCTTGGAGTGAACAGCAAAATCTCACCATCTGTGTCTTTAGACATGTTTATGTGGCCTAATATCTAACCTCTGGCCTTCTTTTCTGTTGCACACAAGGTGGTGGCTGTGTTCCCCCCATTATTTATTTTGGTGTATATTTATGCCCTGTTAATGAAAGAATATGTTAATAAGGGCTATTTGAATATATGAGTGTATGTATATATTCTCTACCATGTCAATTTTTTAAATGCTTTTTTTTAAGGCTCACGGAGGCTATATTTATTTAATTAAAAATACAGTAAAAACAATTATATTGTGAAATATTATCACAGATTCAAAAATAGTTTTCTATCTGAATTTTTTAAAATATAATTCTAGTAATGAATTCCTGTAATTTATTCCAATGTTGATAATAATAATAAATAATAATAAATATAGCTGCAAGCAGCAATGCTGGGGCCACGCACATCAGCGGCAAAGTGAGGAGCTAAGCATAGCATGGAGCATCAGAATAACTGTAGAATTAGTAATTGAAGCCATTTTAAGATTATTGTTGTCCAAATGACTGAAAACCATTTAAAAACTACTAGTAATATGATTTAAATACTTTTCAATTTTGACCAACAGGTGGCACCATTATCAAATTGATGTGGTATGTTCTGTGTGATGTGACAATGGCACACACAAAGTTTGGTGTCAATATGCCAAAGCATTGCAGAGATACCGCCTCAAGTGTCATTTTGGCATCATGCCTCAAATTCGTTGTTGTGGTATGTGAAAAACTGTTTAGTCTATCATCACAAAATCATAACTTTTTGTCAGCATGGTCTGAAGATGATTTGATTCGATTTTGGTGAAAATCGGACCAACGGTCTAGGAGGAGTTTGAAAAAGTAGGTTTTTAAAGAAAATCAAAAGGGCAGAGACGAAGTTTGGCTGACTGTGGAACACATTGGTATCACTGTTCTCAGCATGACCCAAGGTATCTATTAATACCAGTCTCATTACAATAGGCAAAATTCACAGAAAGCTATTAGCAGTTATTTGACATTTAATTGTAATTTTTGACCACAAGGTGGCACTATCCTCAAAACTGTTTGATTACATTGTCTCCATGGCACACATTAATTTTGGTAATGGTACACCATGCATTCGTAAAATATCACATTTACATCATAATACTCTATAATAGTCAATGGCAATTTCATGTTTTGTTCAATTATAGCCAAGTGGCACAATCATACCAAATTTTTATGTGTCCGTCGGGTGTGCCCATACATATGTGTGTCAAATGTGGTGAAAATATCTCATTTTGTTTTGGAGTTATAGACATATTTGTGTGTAAGTAGATGAAAAAATACTGACTGTTGACTTGTTTGTATTTTGGTGCCACTTAATATAAACATTTTGGCAACTGTGTTTTAGCGTTTGGCCGGGACGCAATGCTTCTGAATTTCCTACGGTGATTTCGTGTCGATCGGAGTAACGGTTTCTAAGATATTGGCAAATGTTTTTTAAGCGGCTAAAATGCAACGTAACACAAAAAAATAAGGAAAAACCTGGCAAGTTTGGTAGCACTGGACTCGGCAAGGATTCAGGAGTCTAAAAAGGTGAGTCCAGTGAAAATAAGTCACTCCACTCAAAGTTATAAGCATGTGAAAATTAGATTTTATCACTAGATGGCGCTGCTTCAAAACTTCTCAGGCTCCTTCAGGGCATCGTGCTGATGACTCATAACCAAGTTTCATAGCGATACGTCAATGCGTTCGTAAAATATTTTACTACAAAATTCAACATGGCTGATATGGGAAAATTGGATATGGTTCAACTTGGCATGATGCATCAAATCTAAAGAGACAGTTTTGTGATTTTTGGGTCAAAACCATTCACAAGTTATAAGCAAAAATATGACCACTAGGTGGCACAGCACCGAAACAACTGCAGGTAGCCTCAGTCTGTAGATGATCTGAGCCCATTTGGTGAGAATCGGACAAACCGTCTACGTGTTTGATAAAGTAGGTTTTCCGACAATTGAAGATAGCGAAAAAAACTAAACCTTATGACTTTTTAATTTTGGACTTGATTCGACTTGGCTTGAGCCAGAGATTCAGAGGAAACAATCATTTTAATTTTGTGGCTTACGGTTCAAAAGTTATTAACATAAATATGAGTGGAATTTTGGACAAGTGGTGGTGCTAGAGAGTTTGAGTTAGATACTCCAAATTTGGTGTGGTTACTATTTACAGTATCGTCTATAAGTGTGCCAAATTTTACAACTTTCACGCAAGCGGTTCTATGGTCTGCCATTGACGAGCGGAAGAAACGGAAGAAGAAGAATAATAAGAACGCTAAATGGATACAAAAGGTACCTACACCTTTGGTGCTCGGTCCCTAATAACATAATCACCATATTAGAATGATTTCTGAAGGATCTTGTGACACTGAAGACTGAAGTAACGATGCTGAAAATTCAGTTTTGCCATGAATTTTTAAATATATTAAAATATAAAACATTTGTAATTGTAGTAATGTTTCACAATTTCTATGTATATGTTTACTGTATTTTTGATAAAAAAAATGTACCCTTGGTAAGCGTAAGACAATCCTTTCAAAAACAATTAACAAATACTACAGCTTGTTTCTTAATAAATAAATCATGAAAAATCCAAAATTATATCACAGTTTAAATTTACATTTATGCATTTAGCAGACGCTTTTATCCAAAGCGACTTACAGTGCATGCAGGCTATACATTTTTTATCAGTATGTGTGTTCCCTGGGAATCGAACCCACAACCTTTTACACTGCTAACGCAATGCTCTACCACTGAGCCACAGGAACCCCTGTTTCTGTTGGTCTGTCCATTCATGTTTTTGTTGTGCTTTTTGGTCTGTCCAAGTTTGTCTCCCAGTTTTTTAAGAATATTTGAATCACTTTGTCCTTGCTTATAGTTTAATTAAGCTGCTATACTTTATCACCACAAGATCGCGAGACTACATGACAAAAGCTTTACTTGTGAAGTTAACACATTTTAAGATCTGGGTGACATTTTTGCCTTGTCAAATGAATTGGATTTTGTCCTTTTCGTGTGGACAAGGTGTGATCAGCCCTTTTAATGTCATGCCATCAGCTGCAATTACAGCTGTTTAGCGGGTCCATACAGATTAGATGTCATATAAATAAATGCAAGTGTATGTAAGGTGTTACTTTTTTTGTCTCCCTGCAGAATGTGTGCCGTATTTGGAGGAATTTATTGTCTTCGACACTCAGTGCAGTGCCTGGTTGTAGACAAGGCGTCTAACAAGTAAGTAGTTCACCACTCATTCAGTTCTTACACATTAACAGCATGCATTTCAACACAAAAATACAACTCATAAGACATCGAAATTCAATTAGGTAAGTAGATCTACTTCCTCCTCTGGTTGATTC
>QVTF01006972.1:0-26573 GCA_003573665.1 Oxygymnocypris stewartii | reverse complement strand
TCTCTCTTCTCTCTCTCTCTCTCTCTCTGTCTCTCTCTCTCTCTCTCTCCTCTCTCCAGGTGAGAGCGATCACCCTGAGATGGTCAGTAGCCTTGAGAACTCTCCACACCCACTCAGTCACTTAGCCCGAGGCCCATCGACTGAGCCGACACACACTCCGTACACACGTGTGTGTGTGTGTGTGTGTGTGTGTGTGTGTGGTGTGTGTGTGTGTGTGAGAGAGTGAGTGTGAGGGAAGATAAGCTTTAAGCTCTCTGCGTGTGGTTAAGTATACATGTCAACATTGTTTTATACGAACATGCTAGTGTGACGTGTGCCCTTATTGAGGACGTACGTGTTTAGACTGTCTAATTCTCATCACAAAAGCCTCTTGTCTTTTTTTGTTTATAGTGTTTCTGCAACTTTAGGAAATAAGAAATGAAATGCCAAAATCAATCGTGTCCACTAGGAACTTGATGCTGACCGCCACATTTAGACAGGACAACTGGTCTAAAGTCATTACTGTCTCCTTATTAATGACCTTCCTGAGATGACTGATAGATTCGTGTCACCACACTTCACTTCTGACTTGCTCACGAGTTAATGCATGCGAATGGACACCAGAGAGAGAGATAAAAGGAGGGAGAGAGAAAATAAGGGGTATGAAAGAAAGAGTAATAGGTAAAAAGTAGTGGTGGGCCGTTATCGGCGTTAACGTGCTGCGTTAACGCGAGACTCTTATCGGCGATAAAAAAAATATCGCCGTTAATCTATTCTCAAAGTTGGGTTGGGAGCTGGGTCTATACTACGCAAGCTATGATGACTTTCACCCTGATATTTTAGCGCGGATGTATACCTAGCCGAATTGCACTGTAGGGGGCGAGAACGAGTCTTCGAACTAGAGGCTCGCAGTCCGTGATGGACAGATTGTTAACGGCTGGTCTATGTGGTAATACAATCGGGCAGGACATCCAACGCTCACCTATCATTCATCAACCTCAAATATGGCTTTTCATCTGAAAGATGTATGTAGTAGCAACTTTACATGGCCGCTCAATATGATGTTAACCTAGAGAAATGTGCGCTATTGAAGTGTTTGTGTGGAAGCGCGTTTGCGCAGGACAGGCTCCGGTGCGCTCACTTGCTCTTAAAAATCTCCGTCATTCTTGGTCATACAGATAAAAGTAGCCTAATACATCTTTCGAATCTGTAAAGACTCTACGTTTATTTGTGTACACTCAGAATAACAACGACACGTTGCGCTTTTAAGCAAACAGGATGCGCTTTAGGTCTCATGTGAACTTGAGAATTCACTCCCGTGTCACCCTCTGCTTCGAACCTGTGTGTATGCCTAACGTTACTGTGAAATTACCACATCAAACGTGACGTGCTAACATGGATGCAGCTATGAAGCCGCCGGGTTTGCTTCAGGGAAAATTTATTTTTAAGAAGCTTCCCAATGGAAACTGTAAACAGTTCATCACGACCTCTTATGTAGGCCTACAGTTCAAAATTCATGTTTAACTGAATAAACAGTTAGTAAACACAAGTACATCTTATTGAACATAGTTTATTTTCATCACCAATTATCATAGTAGAACAGCTTTCTCAAGCAGTTTGTGATGTTCATTTTGGAAACAGGAGATGAGCCCCTGGTCTAATGCGCCACCTGGCTTGAGAAACCCTTTCTCAAAGACTTACTTTAAGCCATTATTTGGGTAGCACACATATTCTGAATGCCTTCGGCAGAATTCAAATGAGCCATTTTAATCTAGATTAATCTAGATTAATTCCAAAATTAATCTAGATTAATCTAGATTAAAAAAAATAATCTATGCCCACCCCTAGTAAAAAGACAGCAACTCAGAGGCTTATTAAATATGTACAATACGGATATTTCACACAAATTAAAAATATATCAAAATAGAGTTATTTTTGCTTAAGGCAGCACTGTATTGATCTTCCTTAAAAAAATATTTTATTATATATATGTATATACATATAAGTTAAGGAAAATCGATTCAGTGCAGCCTTATTATCAAAAAAATGCATTCTGTATTTGATAATTTATTGTTCTTCACACGCCTTTTATTCAGCTTGAAATGCAAGTTTACAGATACAGCTTTATTCTTAGAAGAGATCTCTGGTTTTGGTCTATGTAAAACTTAAAGTTTTAAATAAATGTAAGTTTATATGTATTAAATAAATGTAATACATTTTGATTAAATACAACTAACTCTGCTTTGGTTTATTTTTGGGGGAAAATAGAAAAAAAGATAGAAAATTGACTATTTTGTGTCTAAAATAAAACTTCAATATTAACTTCTTGTTTATGAAACTGTTTTACAGTATAAAATTGATACAGCAGTCCAGTAAGTGAGAATCTCCATTGGAAATATATGATTTCTGGTCTATGGTCTGTTGTAAAGGCAGCTTTAAGGTAGCTACTTTCACTTTCAATTTCACACAGACAGAAACACGCACAAACACACATCCAACACACACATATCCTCAGAGCCTGCGGCGGTGTGTTTAACACAGTAAACCAACACAGGATCAAACGGCCAGTAGTGAATCTCGGGTTGAATGACCTTTCATGGGCTCTCACACTGAGCAGGTCACAGTATAAATCTATCACTGCAATTACAGGAATATTCCAGCGAGAGTTGACAGGTATAATGGCTGCTTCTCTCGTAATTATTGTCTAATTACTCAACACACACATTATATCACTCATTGTCAGCCAAACTGTCTCTCTCTCTATGTTTGTCGCTCTCTCTCATTCCATGGAATGTTTTCTGTTTATACAAATCTTTACTTTACTTTTACATTTTTGTCCTTATATATATATATTCTGTTTTATGTTTTCTATCTAAAAATGATCTGGCTGTAACTCAAAACCTTGTAAAATTACATACTATCTTAACATCCTTATGAGGCCCAAATATGCTGTCTACGTAGCTCACTAGGTTTTGTGCCAATGCATTTGGATGAATCTCCCAAAAAGCATGTCCAGGATGTGTCCATGTTTGTATTTGAGAATAATACAAATTACATTTAAGTTATTCTAGAATTTGAGAGGGACCTTTCCTTAATTGTCATGAAAATAATGCTATAATGAAAAAAAGTAAGTGTATATTTAAACAAACAAAATGTAAAAACAATAATAATAATAAAATAGTAATTCTGAATAAATAAATAAAAACTTATAAATAAAAATGAATAAATTATTGTGAATAAAAAAAAAATTAAATATAAAGAGAAATCAAATTTATTAGAAAGTATGATTTAAGAGAAAATATTAATTGCAATTAAGAAAAAAATGGAAATGACAAAACATTAAAGTTATAAGATTTGAGAGCGACCTTGCTTGATTTTCATGAAAATAATGTCAAAATAAATAAATACATAAAAAAAAATATTTGTTAAATAATACAATTCAAATAAATATAAAAAGCAATATAAAAATATTATTTTGGAGGTGGAGGGTTGTGACATTTTGTGAGATTCACCCAATTAAATACTGCAGAAGTAAGTGCAAAGCAAGACTAAATGTATGTGTGTGTACTGACTGGTGGTGCGTCCTCCATTATGTTAGTGCTGTAGGGGAGGTTGGTGAAGATGGGGTCCATGTCTTGAATATCATTGATGGTAATTGCCAAATTAGTCAGACTCGAGAGCGGACGCCGTTTATCCTGGTCCTGTTACAGAGAAAACAAGTAGACATGTTTTATTTGGCTTTGGAATTGACTCAATAATTCCACAGTGTAGAGCTCTTCAGTATGTGTTTTCTAACCGTGGCATTAACAGTGAGCTGATAGGCGGTTGTCATCTCATAGTCCAGCGTTCTCGTCACAGTAACGATTCCTCTGGCCCCGTCAATGGAGAAGAAGGGAGAGGGAGGCTGGAAGGAGAAGAGCACGCTGCCGCCCACCCCCTGATCCGGGTCTGTCGCGTTCACCATGAACACAGACGTTCCCACTGGAGTGTTCTAAACACACAGAGACAGTAATGATATGTGTTATTAAATATATACAATGTTGTGCTGTTCACATGAGAAAGAAAGAACTTGCATAATGAGCACTATTTAATGCCGTGGTTAAGCATATTTCAGATGATGAGTGACAGCTCTTGTCTCAGTCATTTCACCTGTCAGTAAGTGACACACGTCTGAGATGATCAGACCCCTGCTGTCTCTGAGATATGATGAAGAGAGAATCGCAGCACCAGAGAACACACAGACTAAAATGCTGGAGGAGCAATTTCAGACTCCCCCTAAGTTTTAAGTCAGTATTCATACAATATCTTCATGAATGTGGTCTATATGGGTGAATCTGATTAAAACAGATGAAAATACAACAGTTTTACTCTAAACAAAGCCAATATGTACGGCTATATGGATACAGTATATACATTTTCATGCCTACGGCCGAATCATAGCTTTGCCGATACAATCATATGGTGGGGGGGTCTCCTCAAGCACCACCAGTGTGCAACATCCACTTGGATGATGCAACGGCTGCCCCAGGACAACAGCGCAAGTGCTCTCACCACACACCAGCTACAGGTGGAGAGGAGAGGGAGAAATCTAAAGATGACAGTTTAACAGCTGACCCCAAGCCCCTGTTACTAATTCCAAAACATCACTTTAGAGCTAATAACGAAAGTTGAGTTGCTTCATTAATAAGGTATTGTATTACTTATTAAAAGCTCACTGTATCGTGTAGAATATTATGAGAGAGATGGACTGAGCGACTGTGATTGCCTGCATCTGATACAGCATTCATCTTTAACTCTCATATTCACAATAAAACATTAGTTTGAATGTCCACTGAGGAAAGTGATGTCTTTGTCATACTATCCTTCATCTGTTAAAAGTGATTTCTGATGACAGCACTGCTCAGTGCATTTATTTGGCTCATTTTACACGGTGTTGTTGAAAGTAAACATAACTTCCTCGTTTACAACACTAAGTCTCCTTCAAAATAAAAGTCTTTACTGCTGACTCTCAGTCTCCTTTCGCTTTCTAATGAAGAAATAATGTAACTAAAAGCATCATCACGAACACACACAGTTTCCCAGACACATTCTTGACATTTAATGAAATTCATCCATGCTTATAACAAAAAATCAGATACACACTATCTATACATATAATATATCTGCACAGTAGAAAAGAGTCTACAGTATATGGAACAGGAAAGGCAACTTCACAAACTCTTGCGGAGAGTCATAGCTAACGTTAAACAGCCAGCAGCATTATTTATGCTTAAATACGGTATTTTATTTACATATATTTCTTTATATGTGGCATTTAAATAAAGCTGAATGTCGCCGCATTATTCCCAGAATCCCTAGGCCACAAAAAAAGAGCGCAAAAGAGTTCGAAAAATCGACACTTCCTATTCCCAAACATTAAACCAGATCCTTTCTGAGAGAAAGAAGTTGTACTTCAGCAAGCACTCCCTCTTTATCTCTTTCGATAAAACAGGAGATATCCATCCTTTGAAAAGAAAGGATTAGAAAAGATTCAGATAAACTATTGGAGAGAAAGAAAGCATGAGAGGTATAAAGGACAAAGATAAAAGGGAGAGAGAAAAGAGGATTAGAAAAAAGAGGAATCATAAGAAGGAATGAAGATAGATGTGGACAGTGAATTCTAACTTGCTGTCTTGCCTCGACCTGATAACGTCCTCTCACACTCTCACTGCCTCCACGCTAAAGTTCACGCACCTTAAATCAAACCGCTTTAGGTCAACTGACAAAAGTGGAACATTCATTTTATTGTTCAATTTAATAACTGCATTGCAATCACAGTTTTACTGTGAGTCTGTGGCATTTTCATAAACAAATTATTACATATACTGTGTTCTTTGCCCGTTCTTTGTAATTAATTGTGAAATTTACAACCAATTTCTGAGTGTACTGATGTTTTGCTGATGAAAAAACA
The DNA here is from genome assembly GCA_003573665.1 of Oxygymnocypris stewartii. Lineage (NCBI taxonomy): Eukaryota > Metazoa > Chordata > Actinopteri > Cypriniformes > Cyprinidae > Oxygymnocypris > Oxygymnocypris stewartii. The sequence continues at coordinate 20,644 of QVTF01006972.1, read as the reverse complement.
TATCAGAATATTTAGCAGCCCCCTATGCAAAAGAAAGTGTTGATCTGATAACTCATTTTGTATTCAAATATAACATTTGAGGTTAGGAAAAAGCCTAACGAGAATATCAAATAAGAAGAATGAAGGAAAAGAAAGAATGCATGAGTGGGAGAGAGAGGCATATCTAATAGTATTAAAAACCTCAAATACAGCAGGGACTCCCCAGCCTCTTTCAACTGCAGTATGTTAGAGAAGATTATTCCCAAACCAGGAAGACAGAAAGAGGGAAATGGGAGGAGAGAAAGAGGCTACTCATATTAGCTTTCTGCCTCTTATATACATTGTGGCACATGAAAAATCAGTTTACACAAAAACACCACAGGAAAAAAGAGAGATTCAAAGAGAGATCCAGAGTGAAAGGTGAAAAGAGTGAAGCTTATATTAAGATCGAGCCATTGCTGTAACTCAAACAGTAAAGCAAGGCACTAGCAACGCCAAGCTCATGGGTTTGATTCAGAAAGAGTGCATGAAACTGATCAAATGTATATCTTGAAAGATGCTTTGAATAAAATAATCTGCCAAATGTATACATTTAAAGGAAACAGTTTTGAAAATGTAAAAAATTGCTGAAAAGTACTCTGACAGACAGACCTCTGGCCATCCAAGATGCAGATTCGTTTGTTTCATCATCAGAGTATATTTGGAGAAATCTAGCATCTTTACATCACTTGCTCAGAGGAGTGAATGGGTGCCATCAGAATGAGAGTCCAAACAGCTGATAAAAAAATAACAATAAATCCACAAATAATCCACACCACTCCAGTCCGTCAATTAATGTCTTGTTAAAAAAAAGCGCAATGTTTCTAAAAAAACTAATCCATGATTAAGATGTCCATAATCCATAATATGCTTTCACCAGTGAAAAAAAATGAATCTCATCTGAATCAGGAGAGAAATATGCACAGATCAAGCGTAATTTGACCCCACTCAAGCATTGTTAACTAGAAAAACAGTCTCAAACTGAATATGTGGGTGGATTTTGATGTGAGAGGACAGCAGCAGATGCACTTTTCAGATTTATATGGATTACGGACTCATATTTTGGCCTGGAGCAATGGCATCAAGTTTTTCACGCTGCTTTTCACCTCACAAGACATTAACTGATGGACTCAAATCATGTGGATTACTGTAATGTTTTTTATCAGCTGTTTGGACTCTAATTCTGACGGCACCCATTCGCTGCAGAGGATCCATTGGTGAGCAAGTTATGTAATGCAAAATTTCTCCAAATCTGTTCCTATGAACAAACAAATTAATCTGCATCTTAGATGGCCTGAGGGTGAGTGCATTTTCAGCACATTTGTTATTTTTATTTTTTGAGCAAATTATTCATTCAAAGTGAGATTGAGAGTGAGATGTGGGGTAAAATTCACATTGAGACTAGAACAACAAACACTAAAGGATGCAACCAAACATTCCTCTGAAGATCACTGTGCAGACACACACAAAGTTTAACTACACACTCAGTTCAACATGTTCTTAAGATCTATAATTACTATTATCATATTTCTAAATGATCACAAGCCCCTTATCAGCTCATTAACCCAGCTGAAGTCTTCCCAGAGACTCTCTGAGGAGACAAATTAACTAGAAATGTTTAGGATCACAGGGATTCCTCCATCATCTTCAGTCTGTTCTTTTTCTCTGTCATATTTAATTCTATCCTTATCATCAAGAGTTCAGTAGCAAATCAACATAAATTATATCCTCTACAGAGAGAAGAAAATGATTTTCAGTGCTTTTCTGAAAATGTTAAAATGATGGCAGTCTATAAGCTAGGATCTCAGGTAATATAAGCAACTCTATCAGATAATATCTGTCAATGAGACTTCTTTTTATCTCAGGGTTTTCATTTAAATAAATTAATACTTATGCATTAAATTGATCAAAAGTGATGGCAAAACATTTTCAATGCTAAAAAAGATTTAAATTTAAATAAATATGGCTCTTTTGAACTTCCTATGTCAAAGGAAAAAAAGTGTTTTCAACACTGATAATACTGTTTCTTGAGCAGCAAATCAGTATATTAAAATTATTTCTGAAGGATCATGTGACACTGAAAACTGGAGTAACGATGCTGAAAATACTGCTTTGCATCACAGGAGAAAATTACATTTAAAAAATATGAGGGGAAAAAACAGTTATTTAAATGTGCTATAATATTTCATAATAAGCATAAGAGACTTGTTTCAAAAACAATATATGAATTAAAGTAAATTAAAATTATAAATAAAATTACATTAATTATTTTATATAGTATGTTAACTTTTCAACTATGCTTCCTTAGACAAATATTTAAGAAAACAAATTCCATTTAACATCTGTAAAATCAAGGACGTCGCTCTCTCAGTAATTGTTTTAGGATCACAATGAGACAGTAAAATGAAGGCAAATTCATCACTCATTTTGTGGTAAATTGTGTTTTCACAGTTAAGTGTTTAACATCTGCTGTTAAATAGAACACATGCAGTTTGGAGTCTGAATATGCAGCAGATGTCTTGTCGCTCTGCACCAATCAGTGATGACAGTATTTGCATATCCTGATGTTTTGCTTCACAATTATTAAAAGGGAAATTTGTCTTCATGAATTCACACACATTTTGTGAAGTAATCTAATTGATCTAATCGGTCTCTCTTAAACCTTACTATTCTCACATCATCTCGTTTTTATGAGCTGTGCATGAAAATCAACAATAAAGTTTCCTACAATTCCATTTCATGAGCATTAAATGTTTGTGTAAACAAATATTGTGTAGCGCAGTACAGTATACCACTTTCAGTAGCTTCCTTGTCAACAATTTTTGCCTGGCAAGCACAAAAGTGAAACTCTGCACTCTGCAAGGGGACAAATATTGCTCACAACATAATGCAGATGTCAGTAAAATTCACACAACAGACCATTTAGTCCAGTTTATGATCTAAATCCAGTGGCCCTCCGAGGTCTGCACTGCACTTCACTGACCATCAGCCTGTGCATTAAACACTCTCCATAGGGATAATTACTAAATAACTGGAGGTTGACGAGTCTTTGTCAAGGAGGTCTATAATACCTAACCAGAACGGCTGTACTGTGTACTATATAGGCACTTTTGCACCGGGCAGTAATAGGAACTCAGTTATAGAAACTAGCCACCAAGGCAATCCCTCGAGAGCTAAATTTGCCCCAGGGCCATTTTAATGGTTACACTCTTACCACAAGCAGGAATTTTGAAGTTGAGAAGTGCCTGGACTTCAGTCTTAGTCCACTATCACTGCTATCCATGGTCGTGGAGTTATTTCATGGAGTAGCCTATGTAAACTGTGTGTTTACACGGCTTTATAAAAGTGCCGGGTGCCGGTGTTTTGTATGGCACACATTTGGCCAGTCAACTTACACTTACAGGTACATCTAAAAAATTTGAATATCATGAAAAAGGTCAATCATTTTTGTCACTCATTTCAGAAAGTGAAACCCATATATTATATAGATTCATTACACATAGAATGAAATATTCAAGCCTTTATTTTTTTAATTTTGATGATTATGGCTTACAGATAATGAAAACTCAAAATTCAGTGTCATTTTAGTGTCATATATTGTCATATATTACATATATTACATAAGATCGATAAAAAAAGGATATTTTAAACCGAAATGTAAGGTTTCTGAAAAGTATGTTCATTTCTATGCACTCAATACTTGGTTGGGCCTCCTTTTGCATGAATTACTGCATCAATGTGGCGTGACATGGAGGCAATCAGGCTGTGGCACTGCTCAGGTGTAATGGAAGCCCAGGTTGCTTTGATAGCGGCCTTCAGGTCATCTGCATTGTTGGGTCGGGTGTCTCTCATCTTCCTCTTGACAATACCTCATAGATTCTCTATGGGGTTCAGGTCAGGTGAGTTTGCTGGCCAATCAAGCACAGTAACACCATGGTCATTGAACCTGCATTTGTTACCTTTGGCAGTGTGAGCAGGTGCCAAGTCCTGCTGGAAAATGAAATCAGCATCTCCATAAAGCCTTGTCAACAGAAGGAAGCATGAAGTGCTCTAAAATGTCCTGGTAGATGGCTGTGTTGACTGTGGACTTCAGAAAACACAGTGGACCAACACCAGCAGATGGCATGGCAGCCTAAATCATCACTGACTGTGGAAACTTTACACTGGACTTCAAGCAACATGGATTCCGTGCCTCTCATCTGAAAAGAGGAGCTGAGCAACAGTCCAGTTATTTTTCTCCTTAGCCCAGGTAATATGCTTCTGACGATGTTTCTGTTTCAGAAGTGGCTTGGTAGCCCTTTTCCTGAAGATGTGCTTTGCTTTGCTTGACAGTATTTTCAAGCTTGTGGTCATCCCTGTTGCTTGTGCACATTTTACTACCCAATTTTTTCCTTCCAGTCAACTTTGCATTTAATATGCTTTGATACAGCACTCCTTGAACAGCCACCCCTTTCAGTAATGACCCTCTGTGACTTACCCTCTTTGTGGAGGGTGTCAATGATCGTCTTCTGGACCATTGCCAAGGTAGCAGTGTTCCCCATTATTGTGGTTTCAAAGAACAAGAGATACCCACAATTTATACTGTATGGATGGTCATTTATTGAAACTCAAATGTAAATATTCTAATATTTTGAGATACTGATTTTTGACTTTCATTAGCTGTAAGTGCTAATCATCAGTGTTTTACTTTACATGTTAAAGTTAACTTTACATTACATGTTTACTTTACATGTTAAAGTGTTTTACTTTACATGTAATGAATCTAAACTATATGAAACTTTCACTAATAAGTTACAAAACACCATATTTTTTTTCATTTTTTCACCATATTCTATTTTTTAGATGTACCTGTACATCATTGGCAGTTCCAATTGCGAAATCCTCGTATGTTAGCATTTTTATATGCCATGTTTGCTTACAGAAACCACAGAAGTCAGTCACAACAAGAGCCCCCACTTATATAAAAACTAAATAAATAAAAAATAACATAATTAGAAATGTATAAGTAATGTAAAAATCCATGGTTCTTTTCAAAGTTCCTTTTTTGTGATATTTTAATTTTGAAGGGACCATTAGGTATTTAAAAAAAGGCAAAACTTCATTAATAAAATAAGCTTTTAGTGTTAAAAGACCAATTTGTTTGTTTACAAATCATTGATCAAATAAAATAAAAATTATTGTAAATGTGTAAGTATTATAAATGTCCAATGTTCTTTTAAAAAGTTCCTTTCTTTGAAATATTTTAATTTTAAAAAGACGAATTAGGTATTTAAAAAAGGCAAAACATAAATAATAAAAGCATTTAAGTTTTTCATGCTTAAACATGGTCCTTCATGACCTTCATCGTCTGCACAAGGTAGTCGCTCATGCCACAGAAAATCACCAACCCTCACTGAAAATAACTGCTAACAGTTAAATAACAGACTTTATCAGGCATTGTTGTTGAAAATCATTTTACGTCTGCCTGAATTTCTTAGCAATCCACTCGAACAAGTTAATCATACTCTCTTGTTCGCCGACTTTCTGTTAAACACTATAAAGACCTTTGTGGTTAGCCAGCTATTGTTTTACATTTAATACAACAGAAAAGTATTTTAGTCGCTTAGCGTGTCCTGTCGTTAGCTCTTTCCTGCCCAGCTTTGGCAAGTGAAGGGGGCTGATTAAAGGTACACTGTGAAATACATATGAAAGCTGGCCTTTTCAGAGTTGAGGGCGAGTGGGGGAGTGAAGAAAGTTAAAGTTTAGCCAGGTTGAGCAGGAGTGGATGGCTGAGAGCAGCTGGTGCGCTGAAGGTTTTCATTGATTGGGAGGGTTAATAGAGACATTGTGTGATAGAGGAGGTGAGGAAGGGGTCCACGGCGAATACGTTCTCAAAGTGAGGCTGGCTCCAGCCGTAAAGTGCTAATTTACAGGGCTGACGCGGTGCGGGTGACAGGATCACGCAGTGCGCTAGCCTAAAGCCGTAAAACCCCTGCAGGGTACAAGCAGAGCCGACCGACCGCTGCCAACAATACCGCACTGATTACAGCTACGCCCGCTAAAAGACCAGACTCCAACGCCCACTCTACGCCAGATACAGGCCTCATGATTATACCTCTCTTTCCCTCTGCCTTTCTCCTTCCCTCTTTTTCACGCTTTCCTCATTGACTTTCACACTATAACTAATTCTCTTTTTCTCCTTCACTAGGGCAGCCAACCGTCCTGTATAATACAGAGCCATCAGGTATTTTGAAATATATTTGCATTTCATATTATATCCATACTTTCCCATGTATAAGTAAAAAAACTAAAATTGCTAGCAAATTAATTACAAAGAACATAAAAGTAAGTGAAATAGAAATTACAAATAATAATAAAAACAAGGAATAAAAAAACTAAAAAACAAAATCAACAATCACAATAAACAATGACATGCAAAGGACTGTGAGCTTTTGAAAAAAATCATTAAAATCAGTTAAAGAACTTGTTTCTCCTCTTAAACTTTTTATTTATCAAATAATCCTGAAAAAAAGTTTCACAAGTTCCCAAAAAATATTAAGCAGTACAACAGTTTCCAACATTGATTATTAATCAGCATATTAGAACGATTTCTGAAGGATCATGTGACACTGAAGACTGGAGTAATGATTCTCAGTAAAATTCAGCTTTGCATCATAGGAATAAATAATATTTTAAATTATATTAAAATTAGTGCTGTCAAAATTAGTATCACCTGCGTTAAACATTTTGTTCAGTTTAACGCATAAAAAATATTTAACACAATTAATGCAGGGGCGGAGCTAGGGTTGGCCACCCCATTCAATACTGCTGTTTCTGTCACTTTTTCTCTTGACAAAAAGTTCATTTATTCAGTCCCAGAATGTCTTTATGACCACATCAAACGAGAAATGTGTATTTCTTAAAAAAAATACTTTTATTGGGAAAAACAAACTAGTCTTTACCTAAAAGGAAGTTACTAAAAGAGTGCACTGTTTTCCTCTGCTGAAGCCAGATCCCCATCACTCGCACTCTTTAGCTAATACTGCTCAGCGGTGTGAGTTTTCACTGCAAACTGTCAAGAGTTTAAAGAGAGATGACAGAGAGACAGACAGTAGTTCGCCCTTCAAAGGACCTGACGAGAAGATACTTTCTACCCAAATTATAATGCAACTATATGTTTTAATTTGACACCAACATCAGCCAGGGATATTATGCAAGTGATTATATTATCCTCCTCTTTGTTCACAATCTGTTCATTTTGTATTATGAAAATAACACAATGAAATAAACATCTGTGGAAATTCATCCTGACAGCAACAACTATAAGCTGGCAACTGGTGATGATATAAGACCATTTTAATGCATCCAAGGGACTCTTTTTACAGCAAACACAAATTCATCCCCCTCTATTTCTCCCTGAAAAATGGAATCGTTTACCAAACTCTATACTTGTATTTCTCATCAGTATCTTTCTTACGTCCTGCGCTCCACCGTCATCCATCAGAAAGAGATACCTCATATATCAGTGCTGAAATGAGCTAATCAATTATTTAACACATTATCCAACCTGAACACAAGCCCAACGCCCTTCACACCAACAGAACAGATAGTGTGTGTGTGTGTGTGTGTGTGTGTGTGTGTGTGTGTGTGTGTGTGTGTGTGTGTGTGTGTGTGTGTGTGTGTGTGTGTGTGTGTGTGTGTGTTTGTGTGTGTGTGTGTTAGTGTGTGTGTGCGTGCCTGCGTGTGTGCGTGCGTGTTGGGTGGGTGTTTTAATGGCCAATGAGCCAAAATAATTATTAAATTTAAATTAAATTTAAATTCAAAAGCTTTATGACCCTCTATAGACAGCAACACAACTGCAATGTTCCCAGGTCCAGAAACGTAGTAAGGACATCGGTAAAATAGTCCATGTGACATCAGGGTTCAACTGTAATTTTACAAAGCTACAAAAATACTTTTATACGCAAAGAAAACAAAAATAAAGACTTTATTCAACAATTCTTCTCCTCTTTTTCCCATCTGCCGTGACGCGCCGCCATTGTGGAAAGAGTATCACAACGCATGCTCATGTAAATAACTCATGAGCATGCTTTCTTAAATTCAATTCAATTTCTTCATTTATGTTCTGAAGATTAACAAAGTTATTATGGGTTTGGAACGACATGAGAGTGAGTAATTCATGACAAAAAATTTTTGGGGTGAACTATCACTTTAAACATATCAAATGAAGTTTAGAAAAGTAGTTTTTAAACTAAGTTCGGGAGGAGCACGTCAGATACTCAGGCTAATTAGCACAGGTGGTACACAATCTAGGTAATCAGCCTTGGACATAAATACAGCTGTCTTACCTCCATCTAGTCGACGGTTAAGCAGCATCCCTCCACCACCCCTTCTCCACCAATATCACTAGATTTCTAATCACACGGGGGGGTTCACTGGGTTCGGGCCATTCCCGGCTAGGAGCCCTCCCCCAGGACAGCACGCCTACAACGTATTACTATACACGCCAAATACGCATTACGTTATCGTGCTAGTAGATGTAAGTGTGAAATCGTGAAATTAACATTAAACCTAGAATTAATAAATGCTGTAAAAGAAATAGTGTCTGATGGACTGCAGCCCTGTGGCACTCACTTATGAGATATACGTAGTGTCACAGGGCTGTAGTCCATCAGACACTAATTTTAACAGAAGTGCTCAACAGAGATGTCATAACAACTATTATTCATCTCATCTTCAGGCACCTGGACTATAAAGAGTCTTACGTCAGAATGTTGTTTATTGCTTTAAGTTCAGGGTACCTTCATTCTCTAGACCCTTATTATCAAGTGTCCTCTTTTGAACCGACCACATCAGTCCTGTTCTTTCTGAACAACAAGTCTCAGGCCCTCAAATATCCAGACCAGAACTTTTCATCCCACCATAAGTAGCACTGATGTGGATCCTGCTGACCTACGACTGCCTTGATAAACACAGGAACAATCATATCATTGAGTTTCCCTGACGACCCTACAGTTCTGGGACTCATCAACCCAACAATCCCTTAACATCAGCAAAACAAGGGAGTTGATTATCGACTACAGACGACACTCATGCGCATCAGCAGTTAGACTGTAGAAACAGCCCTCAGATTCACACGGAGCTCAAACACTTCCTCTTCTTGAAAAGGAAGACACAACAACATCTGCACTTCCTAATGAAACACAAACTGCAAGAGTCTGTGGGGACATACAGTACATCATTGTATATACAGATATGTAAAATCTGTGTTGGAAACGTATACAGAGGGTGTGAGAAAGAAGACAAGACGCAAGTATTAAAGTGGTATTCACATTCTCATTGCGTCTAAATTTCCCAAGATCTGATTTTCAATTTTCTTGTTCGTACTCTCATATTTCATTTTCCTCCTGTTTTTATTTTTTTGTCCTCATCCACTTTCCTGAACATGACGAGAACGGAGCAGAAAGAGAAAGTGAGAGAGGGAAAGATGAGTAATGAAGCAGAAGAACAGTTCTCCTCTTCTTCTCCTGGATGGAAATGGCTCTTAACGGGAGGGGCTACACATCTCCATCCTCCTTTATTCTATCTCTCGCATCACTCTATCCTGAATCTACCAATCAAAATTTACACTGAAAGCACATGCAACAATCCACAGGCACCTCGGTGAAGCTCCACCCACAATTAGTGATGTCATACACAATAATGTGTATCACTGCTGGAGACACTACTTTAAAACAAGGGTTTACATAAACAAATTATTGCAGGCACAACTTTATTAGAACAGGATAAGTGAAATATCCATTACCAAAAAGGACAATAGATTATTATTATAAAAAAACATATATTTATGATTAACGTGTAAGTCTTCTGAAATCATACTAATACAAATAAGATCATTTTTATATTTTATGAAAAAAAAAATCCACATTTGTTACAAGGTGAGGGAAGAACATTAGATTCTACCATGTAAAAACTGCTCTAGGTATAATATAATATTATTTATTAAAATTATTCTAAATACATTAAATAAATGACTCCTTTAAAATATATATAATTAATTTAATTTGTTTTATTTAATTAATTTCAAATGATTTAAATGTAATTTATAAGAATGTATGATTATTTAATAAATGTAATAGCTAACTTATAATGCATACATAGCCAACATCCAAGACACATACACAGTCTGATGTTTAGGTACGTGATGTAAAAATAATGGTTTTTTTGTCACATATGCCAGCATCAAGAGCAACCAATGTAAATAGAGTATATCTCAATCTGTAGAGGTGCGTATAAAGAAATATACACTATCTAACTGGCTCACACGCCACACACACAGCTCACGGCTGATTGGTCACCACAGGTCAATGCTGTGTATTTAAGAAGAAAGATCATCAAGAAAGAGCCTGTAAGGCCGAGAGACACCGAGAGAGAAAAAAAGCAAGAGTGAGAGAGAGAACAAAATGCACAAAGAGAAAAACTGATGGTATTTGGGTACCTCGTGGCGAGAGCACAAGGACGCCACACAGAAAACCCCTCCATCTCCCATTCCTCTGCCTCAATCATTCAAACTCTTTCATTCTCTCATTCATCCTATTTTCTGTGTCTCAGCGGGAGCGAGCCAGGGTCAGACGCACACATGGGACGAACACACCACAGAAATGCTACGGAAAAGACAGGGAAAGGATGATAATGAAAATTTTGTCATGATTTACTCACACTCACCCTTCAATTTCTTTCTTCCAGGAAAAAAAGCACAATAGTCTCAGCTCTTTTGCATACAGAGAAAACAGACACTGCCAAAAAAGAGCACCTTAAAGCAATGTTAAAATGGTTTATATGACATATATCCCAAATTGTCCGATAGGTTTGTGTGAGGAACTGACTACATTTCTACACTGTAGCTTTCAAATCTCATTCATGTTTCAGCATATTCAAATTTTGATAGAATCACGGATATCAAAACTGGTGCAATGTGTCTTCACGTGTCTATATGACAGAAGAAGCATACCTTCATAAGACTTTTTGTGGAGCTTGACAACTGTATTTTTCACTGTGTGCATGAGAAAATTCATGAAGAAAGCATGCAAAATAATTCAAAAAAAGATTATAATCTGGTTTTGGAAGGAAGAATAAATAATTCAAATTTTTATTTTAGGCTGAAAAAGTCAAAACAGTCTGATAAAACTGTCAGAAATACAAAATAAACACTGCTTCCCCATTTGGTGTGTCTCATATCTCTTGGTCTCATTTCTCAGCCTCTATCCATTTCGTTCAGGTGAATTGTGTTTTTAATAGAATTAAATGCAAATGGGCAGAGCGCTGATTATCATACAAAGGTGCATTGCACAAAGAGCCACAGCATGCCAGCTTCATTTATTTATTTGATACTGTTGCATTTGTCCAAAATAAAACACTGCAATTATCAGTGTGTGTGTGTGTGTGTGTGTGTGTGTGTGTGTGTGTGTGTGTGTGTGTGTGTGTGTGTGTGTGAGTGTGTGCGTGTGTGTGTGTGTAAACTGTGCATGCATGTTTATATGATTCTATAATTACTAATTTGATCAGCGTGTACATGCACAGTTGTGAGGGCCTGCTGTGTGTGAGAGAAAACATTTGTTTACTGCATTATAAAACAGTCCTTTCAAACACTCACATCAGCGGGGGACAGCAGAGGAAGAGGAGTGTTTATCTGTTATGGCTGCTCTTTGGGGGTAACGTCTATTTCCTGTCTATTAGACGAGGGTCCTGTCGGAGGAGCCGTATTATCAGCAGCTGATTAAACTCACTGTGGTGGAGACCCAGTGTGGCCATGGAGAAAATCGCTAATTATAGGGCCAGTCTTCACTTTTCACTGCTGCTTTTACCCTTGATAATAAACCACTTTGGATTTTATTGCTGTGAACAATAAAAAAAAAATGGTAGCATCGTAATGTTTACACTATGCTGTTGCAAAGTTATTAGCGCAGTGAAGTTTACCATGTTTTTGTGACCTCATATTTACGATTTGATGGCAGACTAAAGCTTTCAATATGTCATTTCAGTCAGGGATGAAAAATCCATGTTTACCCAAACAAAAGGCACATTCACTTGCGCCTCGAGAGAGAATGTTTGAGCAAAAAGCTTATAAGGGGAAAAAAATTATGTAGGGTTTCTAAATAGTGTAAAAAAAACTGAAAGTAAAAAAAAGTGTCAAAGTCTCAGACTGCTCAAATCTGAACAATATTTCCAAGTCTGAAATCAAGTCAAATATTTCAGTAAGAACCTCAATATTTTTCTAGAAATTCATCAAATCAATATTACAGTTATATGCTCTGTCAACAACTGTCTCATCTATTTAAATCTTTTCTTTGTAATTTTTGTCTAATATAGATCAATCACTTAATGAACCAAGCTTGCAACAAGCAGCTTTTCCACAAGCTGAAAAAGCCAATACGAAGATGATCAATCGATAGATAGATAGATAGATAGATTAGATAGATAGATAGATAGATAGATAGATAGATAGATAGATTAGATAGATAGATAGATAGATAGATAGATAGATAGATAGATAGATAGATAGATAGATAGATAGATAGATAGATAGATGCATACTGTAGATGGATAGGTAAGAAATGGTGTTGATTTTGATTTCAAATTATTTTTAAGTCTCTCAAACAATGAAAGAGCAACCTAAAGGGCAATAAAAGAGAATAGGAGATAAAAACAGTGTCAAATGAGAAATAGATTGATATATAAGATGAAACGGGGTATGAGAAATGATCACCACAAATAATCACGTGCAAGAAGTGTACACCAGGATCACACAGTATTGTACATCAAATACATATCACAGTATATAAACATACTTGTCAAATACACATACTCGCACATCGATATTCCCACTTCAAATGCACAACCTAACATCTACATGCAAGCTCATGCACACACACACACACACACACACACACACACACACACGTCCTCAGCTCTATATAATCATAATGTTGGATAATATGAGAGCATTAGTATCTATCTGTTCTCACCGCAGCTATAATCAACTGTTTGATGTGTCAAACTGTGTGGTGTGTGTGTGTGTGTGTGTGTGTGTGTGTGTGGTGTGGTGTGTGTGTGTGTGTGTGTGTGTGGAGCCGAGTGGCCGTTTGCAATCACTCCATGTAGCTTTGCAGCAGATAGAGGCACTCTGTGAATATTTAACATACAAGATTTATGAGTGAAACAAAAGCAAACAAAGACTCATTTAATATTCAAGCTAAACTAAATGCAACCTTTCCTCTTTTACAAAAACAATTCAAGGCATGAGAGTGCGATAAAAGAGATGAAGCGAGAGAGAAGAAGAGAACTTGTATGAGAAGTGATGATGGGGCATAATGACTGGGAATGAGAATAAAACCAGGCTGTTTTCCACCAACAACTTCTCCATTTGATTATGTTGTTTTTGTGCAAATCATTAAGCGGTTTACTCAAAACTAATGGATGGAAGGATGGATGGATGGATGCATAAAGGAGTAATCATTGATTACTTTTCAGTTAATAATGACTTTATATAATAATGCTACAAAACTATATATGATATGAGTTTTAAAATTTTGGCACTTTTTGTACTTCCTCAAAGTTTGACAGCTCTTGGTTACAGTATGTTTTTGTTGTGTGTGTGAAAAATGTATCTTTTTGTGTTCCTTGCGAGAAAGAAAACGTTATAATAATAATAATTCGTTACATTTTTATAGCGCTTTTCTAGGCACTTAAAGCACTTTACATAGTAAGGGGGATATCTCCTCATCCACCAGCAGTGTGCAGCATCCACCTGGATGATGCGACGGCAGCCATAGTGCACCAGAACGCCCACAACACACGCTTACAGGTGGAGAGGAGACAGTGTGATGCAGCCAATCAGTGTATGGGGATGATTAGGAGACCATGATGGTCAGAGGCCAGTGGGCGAATTAGGCCAGGACACCGGGATTACACCCCTTCTCTTTTTCAAAGGACATCCTGGGATTTTTAATGATCACAGAGAGCCAGGACCTCGGTTTAACGTCTCATCCGAAGGACGGTGCATTTTACAGTATAGTGTCCCCTTCACTATACTGGGGCGTTAGGACCCACACAGACTACAGGGTGAGCACCCCCTGCTGGTCTCACTAACACCTCTTCCAGCAGCATCCTTGTTTTCCCAGGAGGTCTCCCATCCAGGTACTGACCAGCTCAACCCTGCTTAGCTTCAGTGAAAAACCGGTCTTGGGCTGCAGTGTGATATGGCTGCTTGCAAAGTTTACAAGTTTTGATTGACATGAGGATGAGTAAATTATGACAGAATCATCATTTATGAGTTATTAAACTAGATTTACAATTTACAAACATGGAAACTAATATCCACTAAATAAATATAACTATCACAAACCACACAGTCAACATATATCATAGTTAAAAATCTGAATTAATTATACAATCTACAATCAAGTGTATTGATTTTACAGAGAGTGAGAAAACAATGAATTGATTAAAATGTCAAATTATATTTTGTGCACATGCTATATAATTCCAGAACATTAATCTGAACCAAACATCCTCATCAGTAATGAGCTTTAAAAATCCACTGCAGTCCATAATACACTATCATTCAAAAGTTTGTTTTTGTTTTCTTTATTAATATTTTTAGTCAGCAAGGATACATTATATTGATAAAAAATATTTTTTTTAAATCATTAATTTCAAATAAATGCTGCACTTTTGAACTTTCCTAAATAAGAATAATAACACTAATAAATGTATCATAGTTTCCACAAACATAACTAGCAAAACAGTTTTCAACACTGATAATAATAATAATTTTTTATGACCATCAAATCAGCATATAGAATGATTTCTGAATGATCATGTGACACTGAAGACTGGAGTAATGATGCTGAAAAATCAGTTTTGATCACATTAATAAATTACTTTTTTTTTTACAGTATTTCTGATCAAATAAATGCAGCCTTGGTGCATCAGAGAGTTCTTTCAAAAACCTTAAAGATCTTAACCAAATCCAAACTTTTGTACAGTGGCGTATCTGTTCAAAACAGCATGAATACTTCTAATATATTAAACATTACAACATACTATTTTCGGAATTTCTCTTCAAAGTCATTTCCTGCACAATGAATCAGACTCTTGAAAGCAAACTGCTTCCCACATAAATGAGCAGCCTGTGATTAATCCACATTTCACGTGTGCTACAGGAACGAATGTGAACGCGTGTTTCTGTGGTTTGGTTGATTCGAGCAGTACAGGCATGGAAGACTCTTTCTATCTCTCTCTGGTATGACAGGTGAGATTAGACTCCAAAAACTGCCAACACAAATCAAAGGTGCTCTTCATGCTCAAGCAGATACAGGACAGAGAGAGGGAGAGAGCGTTTGACGGACAGGACGCAGGCGTTGTTAGTATTAGCCACTGAAGTGTAAATGATGTGTGTTAAACTGCAGCGAGATGAGTCTGTATCTGTGATATCTCACTAAATAGCCATCAAAACACATGGACACACAAACATAGACAGAAACACACATACAGCATCATAAATCATACAAACCAAAACACTTACAAACAACCTGTTCTTGATATTGGTGGCATTTTGGATATCATAGATGCATTCCAACATGAACGTTGAGCTTATTTATGCTGTCTTCTGAGATCATTTAGGCCAAACTCAGAAAATATTTTCACATATACAGCAACCAAAGCAAACCAAAAGACATTCAGTTTCACTGAAACATGGCAGTTTAAGGCCACAAAGACCAAAGAGGCCACTGGTGATGTGACTGTTTTCACTACTTACTGAATCACTTGCATTGGTTTGGTTTCCATGTTGTTCAATTTGACTCCCACTATCCATTATATATTCAAAAGTTTGGGGTCAACGGACCCCACTGATTTTTACAGAACAGAAAAATACTACGGAAGTAATGTGGAGCATCAAAATACACACATTCTTCAAATTATATTCCTTAGTGTTCAAAAAAGAAAGGTTTGGCACAATCTGAGGTTTAATAAATTATGACAACTTTTGGTTGAACTATCATCTGACCACAAATGTTTATAATTAGATATGTTTCTTGAGCAGCAAATCAGTCTATTATAATGATTTCTGAAGAATCTTGTGACACTGAAGACTGGTGTAATGATTGAAAATTCATAACATTTTAAAATATATTCAAATAGAAAACAGTTATTTTAAATTGTAATAATATCTCACATATTACTGTTTTTTTCTGCATTTTCATTAAATAAATACAGACTTGGGGGAGCATAAGATGACTCCAAAACACCAAACATTATTAACATTCTCAAGCTTTTCGAACAATAGTGCACCATTCCAAGAAGATATTTGACATCCAGATATAATGAAATTCGACATTTTCTACAATAAAATAAGAAATAAAATAAGTAATATCGATCTCTCATGCCAATTATTGCCCCAGGGTTGCCAAACCTAATCTATTGTATAAATACAAATGCTAAATAGTTGAGTGCATGTCTTTCTGTCTTCCTTCCCTCATCTCTTATTCACTAGAGATGCAGGGAAAATGCTCTCTCTTCCGTGTGTGTGCTTGTGTTCGTAATAGATTTCCGTGAGAGTGACAGGAATAAAGCCTCCAGTTTACCGCTCCAGCAGTGAATTCCGTAATGACTGGCTGGGGAGAGCAATTCCCTTCCCTAAACATCCACTGCTTTACATTTGGCAGGCAGTTTTCAGACAGATCAAGAGGCTATATCATCACTGTCCACCACAAATCTTCATTTCCCGCAGCTCCATTTTTCTTTGAACACAAATTGAAATCCGGCACACTCGCTCTTTGTCTTCTGGATGTTTGGCAGGTTTGGGAGTGAAATAGTCAGTTTGGAAATATCATAATTTTTGTTCTGACAGGGCTCAGCTCACCCTTCAAAATATTGATTAATACCATACACTGCCCCTCAAAACAGTTATTCAGCTTGCCACTGTATGACATGCAGCACTGGCCTCTTTCATTACTAACAAACTTTGATTACATCTTGTTATATCTCAAATTCATAATGTTCAAAACTTCCCTTATTCCTTTTATTCAGTGATCCAAGCCCTAGTGAGTGCCTAGATATACAGCAGTTTGGACATTATACAAAATTATAACCTGACACAAAGAATGGTCAGAACGGTAAATAAATCATGCTAATTTGTACACTGTTAAAATAAAGGATCTTTATTGGCATCTTTAGTTCTATAAAGAACCTTAACATCTGACATTGTTAAAGGGCCTGACATTGTACATTGCAGGCATCATCTATGGTCTGGAGAAGAGGGACTTGTTTGTGAGGAGCCTATAGAAAACCTTCCCACCTCCATGTGGAGAAAAACTCGTGAGTCGGGTTACAGTAAGGAAAGGGGAGTATGGGGGTTAAATACACGGCGATAAACTGTGGATGGGCCTGAAACCGTGATTGCTCTCAGTGCTGTTACTAGGAATCTGAGCCCCTTTGCACTGATTTGTCTATGGGGCCTCTCAAAATCACTTTCAGTGGGGGGTGGTCAGGCCCCCCAGAGAACATTGTTCTGGGTCCCCTCAATCGCTGGGCTCTCAAACTCTCCTCCATCTCTTGGACTTCCTCATCCAAAAATATGAATGCTTTTCATCAGCTTCCAGCTCTATCACCCTCTAAAAAGACATTTACTGTAGTAAAAAAAATACTGATAACAATGATATAGAATTTTGGGGATTTTTTTCTCTCCCAACAACAGGCATCTTGAAACTAATCATACCTGAACATACTCAGTCCTCAGTTGCTTCACTTTCATAATGTTGAACATTTTCCATAAAACTATGCTTCAAGAGTGATGCAACCGTTACATAGCATTTTGAGCAGTTGTATCAATTGATAGTTAGATTCATTTGTGTTATTTTGAACCTGTTATTTTAGTTCAATGAACAAAAGATCATTTGACTCATGTGAATTGTATCCAAGCATTTGGAAAAAGTGTTCATTGGTGTGAATTATGTGTATAGAGTTTTTGAAAATGACATGAAGAATTCTGTAATAAGTTCAAAAATGATTGGTAAAAAACTGTAATGAGCGTTATTCATCATCTTTTATATTATACTACACTTATAGCAAATCGATTTTTTTTACAGGATCAGGTCACTCTTCAGTATATACAATCACCCGTATGCGCTTCGGGTTGGCAAGATATTCAGAATTTAGTAAGTCAGAAGGGGAAAAACTAAATTACTTAATTTTCCCAAATTATTCCTTTTCATTTCCTATTAGAATAATTCAAATAAATATTTAATAGCCATCAAACATATTTTAATTTGATAAAAATAAATACTGACATTAAATGCCAGTTGATTATATATTTTAGTCCATCTTTTTAGTGTTTTAAAATAAGTCTTTTATGCTTACAAAGGCTGAATTACTTTGATAAAAAACACAGCAAAAACATTAATATTGTAGAAAATAATAAACTGAATCAGTCTTCAGTGTCACATTATTCTTTAGAAATCATTCTAATATGTTGCTTTGATGCTCAAGAAACATTTCTTGTTGAAAACAGCTACATGCTTAATATTTTTGTGGAAAATGTACTACTTTTTTCAGGATTACTTTATAAATAGAACGTTTAAATGAGCGGTATTTGAAATATAAATAAATATCTTTACTTTTCAGTTTTGATCAATGTCATGCATCTTTGCTGAATACATTTTAATTTATATTTCACGATTTCACACTTACATCTACTAGCACGATAAACGTAATGCGTATTTGGCGTGTATGGTAATACGTTGTAGGCGTGCTGTCCTGGGGGAGGGCTCCTAGCCGGGAATGGCCCGAACCCAGTGTGCATATACACTACTGCTTTTTAAATGAAGTTTAGAAACTTCATTTAAAAAGCAGTAGTGTATATGCACATAAATGTAATTCCAAGAAACTGAATAGGATAGTCAGCCATTCTTAACTCAGATCTCAGTAACATACAAGCACTGTTTTTCCTCATCACATTTATATCAGACTCTCACCCAATATAATTATCTTGCTGTAGCGCTAGATTCAGCAGCTGTGGAGTGCCATCGCAGAACAATACTGCAGTAAACACTAACACACAACCGCATGCTGCGCACACACACACAGCTGTAAATTTAAGCAGCTTTATAACTGTCAGATGCAGTGCTGTTCACCTGCTTTCCTTCCATAAGAAACCTCCCACTGTTACTGCCCAACAAATTACACTGCCAATTACAAGCCCATTCACACACAGTTCTATCCTGCAGCCTATGATACTCAACCTATTCACATATCATTCTAGAAATGTTCTACATCAATTAATATTTTAATTTCATTGATGTCCTTGAAACATTTAATCTTAAAGCAACTTTAAAAATTTAATATCGTACATTTTTGCTTCTTGTTTTCTGATTGGCTCAAGAAAAGATACAATAACAATTGCTTAAAGGGATACTGTCATTAATCACTTAACCCCATGTTGTTCCAAACCCGTAAAAGCTTTGTTCATCTTCAGAACACAATTTAAGATATTATGGATGAAGACCGGGATGCTTGTGACTGTTACATTGTCACAATTGACGATGCGTTTCATACTTTTATGGACCTTGACAGTGCAATTTACTATGCAGTCAATGTGACAGTCACAAGCCTCCCGGTTTTCATCCAAAATATCTTAAATTGTGTTCCGAAGATGAACGAAGCTTTTACGGGTTTGGAACAACATGGGGTTAAGTGATTGACAAAATTTTCATTTTGGTGTGGAGTATCCCTTTAAAACACCTTAATACATAAATTAAAGCTGTTGTCGTCTTTAACCTTTCCTGGAGAAAAAATCCTCTTTTTCATTCAAGTGTTTCCTGCTCTTCCTACCATCTTACACTATTCCTCACCTCCCACTTTGAGCAGTGATGTCAGGATAACCCCTGATTGGTGGAATACAGTTTGAGTGACAGATTGATGGAATCTTTGGATCAGATTTTAACACATAAACATACATGTCATAAAATGACATGTCCAAAGGTGTCAGACAGGTCAGTCATCTACTCTGAGGTGAAGAATAAGCAGGACATGTTTTGACCAGCTTGGTGAAATGTGTCTGTATGTTCATAGAACGCTTGCATTTTGCTAGTAGAACAAAAAAGCACAATAAAAGGATCATATATACATTTTGATGGCCTCGTTAAGTCCGCTGACCTCTCTCGGCATGTGAAAACACACTGTGGCATCACTCCATTATTTGGATATTCTTTTTCTCTGTTGGACCATAATGATTATGGTTAAATTTGCTGCATGGTGTTTATTTATGCTGAATAAATAAAAAAATTCTGTAAGACACTAATGAAAATCACCATGTAGAATAATTTGAATTACAAATAAATTAAATGCATTGTAAAATATGCATAAATCATGTTGTACAGTGTGTATTTATACTGATTAAATGAAAAAAATATGTAAATATATAAATGAAAATCACAATTTAATAATGTGAATTACAAATAAATTAACTAAATAAATAAATGCACTGCATATATATTTTTTTATGAACCTAAATAAGCTTTATATTCCTCACTTTGTGGTGAAATATTACCTAGACATGTTTCAAAATAAATGATACAAGCTGCAACTT
>QVTF01006971.1:0-26672 GCA_003573665.1 Oxygymnocypris stewartii | reverse complement strand
CGTTTTTTAAGATAAATGCTAAGAATGTTTCTGAGTGCAATTCTTTCTTTAAAAAATAAATAAAAGATCTTACTGACATTCAATTAAGATGTTTGATTGGCATATAAAGTAACCAGTTTTAGTAATGTAAAATCTATTAAAAGCATGTAACATCAACAATCAAAATAATTTCATAATCATATTACACTGGTATTTAAAAAGAGCGAGTTTGTGAAGACTTTATTTAATTTCTGTCTATAATGTTGTCTCTATAGATTCCTGTCTCTCATGTCTGTGATGAAATTGACAAAGACCCACATTTTTTATATGTATTGTAATATATATTTTATTCTTAATATTATTTGTGTAAACATTTAATAACCCTTGTGCTGGGCTGAAAATCCTTTACCTAATTTGGTGGTCCTGGTCAAAAATGAGCCTTTCTGAAAAATCTCAATTTTTTGCTATATTATCACCAACTCTTGCACTTTTTTTTATCAACTTGCTTTCTTTCAGTCAGCAAAGGTTTTGTATTTCTCTGTGGAAAGGATTGATCATAGGCCTCATTGATTTGAGCTCATGCACCTCTGTTTTTGAGTGAATAAAGCATTATTTGTGGATGATTTTGTAAATGTTTGCTCAAAAACTGCAGTGCATGAGCCTCAGATCAACCTATGTTTCAAAAAGAAGTGCAAAACCTGTGCTAGTTAAAAGAAAACAAATAGATTAAAAGATTTAAGACAACATTTGGTGATAATATAGCATAACAATACATGTATCAGCAGTTTTACAAGCATAACATTAACTTTTTCGGGGGGAAATCCTTTCTGGGTCAAAATGAGAGGAATGCAACATGAGGGTTAACTATATATTTAATACAGCTTCCCTCCTCCCCGGTTCGAGCGCTGTCTGTGAGTGATGATTAAAGATGACCGCAGATGCGTTGTATAACAGCAGAAACACAAGGCTCATTGAAGTCACACTAGAGAGCTCAGGGTCAGGTGCTGCTTGCATGGCAGCGTTAAATGTCAGGTGCTGACTCTGAATGCTTCGGAGACTTTGCTGATCACAGAATAGGGTCAGGGCCGCTGCCCCTGCTGTCTCATAGCACAGGCATTCAATTCAAGATTATTTATATAGCACTTTTTGTGATTCAATCGTTGCAAAGCAGCTTTACAGGAAATTAAGTTTCTACAATAGATTTATATATTGCAGAAACTTAATATATTTAACTTATGGCAAAATGTGGTTAATTCTGTATACTGTCTGAGGGTTTGGCATCATCTCTTCTCAGGTGTTCGGTCATCTCAGATCATTTAAGGGTTGATCCAGACTGAAGCTTGTGTAATTACGGGATGTTAATCAGAAACAGAGAAACAAATAAAGACAATTAGCGTAGCTGTTGTTCCATCCAAGCAAAAATGATTTGTTCGACCCAAGCTAAAGCATAATAATGTGCATTTGATCAGATATAACTGCAGTACAAGATTATGAGATGCATTATATGAATGCTTGGCTAAAGAGATGTTTTTAATCTAGATTTAAACAGAGAGAGTGTGTCTGAACCCCGAACGTTATCAGGAAGGCTATTCCAGAGTTTAGGAGCCAGATATGAAAAAGTTCTCCCTCCTTTAGTGGACTTTGCTATCCGAGGTACTACCAAGAGTCCAGAGTTTTGTTCCTTAGGGAGCGGGTTGGATTGTAGCGTGATAGAAGATTAGTTAGGTACGCAGGAGCTAAATCATTTAGGGCCTTATAGGCAAGTAATAATATTTTGTAACTGATACAAAACTTAATAGGTAGCCAGTGCAGAGACTGTAAAATTGGAGTAATATGATCATATTTTCTTGACCTGGTAAGGATTTTGTACTGTCTGTAGCTTGTTTATTGAAGATGCAGTGCATTACAATAGTCCAGTCTAGAGGTCATGAATGCATGAACTAACTTTTCTGCATCAGAAACACTTAACATGTTCCGTAGCTTGGAAATGTTTCTAAGATGGAAGAATGCTGTTTTTGTAACATTGGAAATATGATTTTCAAAAGATAGGTTGCTGTTTAATATAACACCCAGATTTTTAACTGTAGAGGAAGTAACAGTACATCCGTCTAGATGCAAATTGTATTTCTGATGTTATCTATTTTATCAGTGAAGGAATTCATTACTATTAAACTGTGAGGGAATATTTAGATCGGGTGACATCTGTTTATTTGTTAATCTAGCCACTGTGCTAAATAAAAACCTTGGATTGTTTTGGTGATTATGAGTTTGCGGATATACTCGGTTCTTGCAGTTTTTAGAGCCTGTCTATAGCTGGACATACTGTTTTTCCACGCAATAATAAAGACTTCCAAGTAAGTTTTTCTCCATTTGCGCTCAAGAATACGAGTTTGTTTCTTGAGAGAATGGGTATAACTGTTGTACCATGGCGCGGCACGTTTTTCTCTAACCTTTTTTAATTTGATGGGTGCAACAGTTTCTAACGTATTGGAGAAGATAGTTCCCATGTTGCTAGTAATTGTGTCTAGTTCATCTGTATTTATGGGTACACAGAGCAGTTGAGATAAATCAGGCAGGTTATTTGTGAATCTGTCTTAGTGGCTGGAATAATAATTCTGCCTGGACGATAACGCGGAGCCATATAGTTAATATCAGTAATATGCCACGATACAAGAAAAGGGTCAGTTTCATTATCACTTTGAGGTACGATATCTATATCAGAAAGATCAATTCCATGCGATATAATTAAATCTTAGCAAATAATTAAACGATGTGTCGACCCGGTGACATTTTGCTTGACTCCAAAAGAGTTTATTAGGTCAGTAAACGCAAGTGTCATAGTGTTTAATTCATCATAGTGTTACACAGCCTTCAGTCCTATCAGTTCAAGCATTTATACTGGCATGCTTTCATCTCTTAGTCCATTTCTTTGTCAGTGTGTAACCCAGAGACAGAGCGCACACACAGTGTATTAGTCACGTATGTATTGATATCTTGTGTCTGCAGGTGCACACACACTTTTTAAACTAGAGTTATATGACCTTCCTGTCCAATAATATCATCTCTCAATAGTAAACTCTCTACTTATTTTTTGTTCCATAGGACTTTAAAAGACCTGACACAGCGAAACGAGTGCCTAGAAATCAAAGGTGAGCAAAAAAATCTCCTTATCACTTCATTGAAAGTTCAGGGAGTTTTAAAATAGCACATTTCCTGATTTGGGATGGCCATAGAAATGTAATCAAATAATGAAAAGTCTGGAAATATGATTTTTACCTTGTTAGGCACCTTGTTAAAATATATTTTAAATATTTTAACCAGCATTCATAAAAAGCCTAAACTCAATTTTTTCTCCATTCCAAATTGTGAGTAATAATAATTCATAAAGGATGCATTAAACGGATCAGTAAAGACATTTATAATGTTACTAAATATTTCTATATTAAATCAGTGCTGTTCTTTTGAACTTTCTATTCATCAAAGAATACTGAAAAAATAAGTGGATAACAGTTTCCACAAAATATTGTGCAAATATTGGTTTTCAACACTGATAATAATCAGACATGTTGTTTGAGCAGAAAATCATGATATTAGAGTGATTTCTGAAGATCATGTGACTCTGAATACTGGAGTAATGATGCTGAAAATACAGCTTTGATCACAGAAATAAATTACATTTTAACATATAATCACATTGAAAACAGCTATTTTAAATTGTAATAATATTGTTAAAGAAATGTTTTTTTTAAATCTGACCAACCACAAACATTAGAATTGTATGTATATCCTATAATATACATTTACTTTTACACAATCCATGAATAATGAACAGTGAAGTCATGAGAAAGCATTGAGAACCCATTTCATTCACACACACGCCCACACGCAGGTTCTCCGTTGAGTTCAACCTGTTAAGACTGGTTTGTGTCCTTGTTTGTTTGTGTAGTAATGGTGTGTGTCCGTAGACGAGCTGATCTCACCATCAGATGATTCGAGTTTACTGTATATTTACTGTAATAAGAAAGTAGCAGAAAAATCATCACTATGTGTTTGACTTTAATCAGTGTTTTTACTAAATAAAGAGCCGTATCATTGAATCTAATAGCTCTGTATGTTTCTCTTCCTGTGTTTTCCTCTGTAGGAGAGAAGCTGGACTATAAGTCATGTGAATCTCTGGAGGAGATCTTTAAGAGAGTGCAGTTTAAAGTGGTGGATCTGGAACAGACAAACTTAGACGAGGATGTGAGTGTTTTTCATTATTTTTACCTCATTGAGTTTCTGGTAGCACTTTATTTTACAGTCATGTACTCACTAATGTTATTACAATAACTAGGTACTAATCCTAAACCTAACCCTATCTTATAAAACCAGTACTATCTTAGGTAAGTACATGCAAGTACACGTACTGTAAATAAAGAGCGTTTCTTTCCAATCTCATTTCCTCACCAGCTCTATAACCGCAGGGTCATTCTTTTTCTTTCTCTTTCCATCGTTAAAACTGTCTCAGCCTTTGCTGTGACGCGTGCAGCGCTCTGATTTAATTGATCAGTGCCGTTACATGATGAAAATGCTCGTCGGCCCTCTGGTTGAGGGCATGTGTCTCTGTGTTTGAAAACATGTGTGCTGTCCTGACACGGTTTTGTGTTTGTCCAACATAAACAACGATATCAGGAGCTCTGGAGATTCAGTTTCTCAGTTACTTAAGGTCACTCCGGGCCTCTAATGCAATCATTTTGTCATAAGTTGGGTGGATCTCAGCATCTTCCATATATATATATATACACACACACACACACACACACACACACTCCTTAACACCACATCTTAAGGGAGTGTCATGAAAACAGGAGTTTGTTTTGCTCTTTTGAAATAAAATATGTTATGTACACATTCTAACGGTCTCTATTTCTGTATGTATTTGTTTGTTTTTATTTATTTTAATGTAATTTGTAATTATTATTATTTGATTTATTGTATTTTAATTAATTCATTCATGTGTGTATTTATATATTTAAATACACACACATGCATATATTTAAGAAAACAAATATTTGTATCTTAAATATATTTATTTTAGTCCCGTGTTAAATGTCCTTGTTAGTTTTTTATCATATTTAGTCAAACCTTATCTTATTTAGTTTTAGTCAAGTTTTAGTCGACTAAGGTCTGGTTTCATAAACAGGGCTTAGACTAGCCAGGATTAGGCCATAGTTCAGTTAGGACATGTAAGTAATTGTTATAAACTTGCTGAGAAAAAAACCTTACTGGTGTGAATCGTGAGAGAGAAAAAAAAAAGTTCAGTCAGTGCAGTTTCTTTCAGTTTAAACAGCTCAGACTTATATTTTAGTCTAGGACTAAGCTTAAGCCTTGTCTGGGAAACCGGGGGTAAAAGTTTCAAACTTTTAGTTTAGTTTTAGTCAATGAAAACATGACATTTTAACAATACGATTATTATTTAAACATACATCAGAATTTTTAAGTTAGTCTTCGTTTTACTCAAATGTTATCATGTTAAGTCAACCTTGTCCTGTTTTTCTTTAAGTCAATTTCATGTATGAGCATTTTATTAAGGTTTTAGTCAAATCTTAGTCACATTTTCATCATGCTGCACTTTCAGCAGTAAGCACAAATCAATAGAGTGTGGATTATTTTACCTCCATCTAGTGTACTGGCTTATTATAGGTGTTTTATTATATAAATGAATACCAAAGATGTATACACTCTTTCGGTCTACATAATGACAACTGCTAAAACAAATGAAAAATATTATAACAGTGATATTCCAAGTAATTTCCACAATCAATCCAAATGTGCTATTCCCTATTTCTCTATTAAAACAACAGCGGTTGAGTTGTGCATTTATACAGCGATCACAAACAATACAGTCGAGATCTCATGACTGAACACAGACCGGCTGAGTAACACTTTTATTTAGATGCTAAACTCCAGCTTGTTTGTCATGTTTTCAGATCATCAGCGGCGCTTACGCAATAAGGAGCGAGCGCGTGCACATGGTTGCCAGATTGCTTAAAATAAGCACAACAGGCATGAATGCATCCTTGTAACAGCAAAGCTCTGATTGGGGGGATTTGAACTCTGATATCTGGCAACCGCTCTCATGAAATCTCGCGTAGTAGAGGCGTGTAGAGCAGTCCGCAATAATATTTTGTCTATTTAATTTTTTTATGAAAATAAAGAGGTTTTTGTTAGTTTGTATTTGTTTTATACATTTTTGTCTCGGCTTATTTCGTCAACGAAATTACATGTTGATATAGTCTTAGATATCATGTATTAACCTTAATGTCGTCTCGTCTTAGTCATGGGAAAAAAGGTTGTCAACAAAACATTTTTCATCATAGTCTTCGTTGATGAAATTAACATTTATATATACATAAACAAAATATATACAGTACACACACACATATTATGTAAACAAAAAGTTGTATTTTGGATGCGATTTAATCGTTTGACAGCACAAATATATTTATTTTGTTTGATTTTCATTTATTTTAATGTAATTTTTTTATTGATTTGTATTTTAATTATTGTATCTATTTTATTTTATTGCTCATAACTGCTGGTCTGGAATCAGTTTATACTGCCCAATTCCAACTACTCCCCTTAAGTGTTGTCTGGCCATGGCTGGTTTTATCATAATCAGCGTGTTTGTTGTTTTTCTGTGTCTAAGTATTTGCTGCACTCCTGCTGCTCCTAGTCTTCTTTACATTTAATCCCTCTTTATGAACTGCTTTGTTCTTGTTTTTTGACACCTACAGAAACGTTGAGCCTGTCCGCCTCCTCTGTGAGCACTCTTGTATGCAGACGTATTTATTTTGTATGTATGTGTGTGTGGGTGTGTGCGCGTGTGTGTGTGTGTGGTGTGTGTGTGTGTTCAGGGCGGAGCTCAACACCATACGCTGCACCTCAGCAGAGATCTGATCAAGTAAACACTGCTGAGTTTCACTCTGTCCTCATTCTGTTTGCCGGCAGAACGTGAATGTGGGCTAGTCTGTCACAATGCAGAGTAGTGAAAAGAAATGTATATTTGAGAGAGTGATCATATTGTCTAGTTTAATACTGATGAAACTATTTGAAAACCATTACACAAATCAATCCTATATACTCTTAGTTCCTAAAGGGCAAGTTCACCCAAAAATGATGTTCCAAACTTGTTAAACTCAGAATATATTTTTACGAATGTCAGTAACCAGCAGTTCTGGTTCTTTGTAAAATATTTGAATTAAAACGAAGAAGATATTTTGAAGAATGTTTGGCCAAACCAAACAGTTTCTGGTCTCTATGGACTTCCTTAAATGTTTTTTTTTTGTTTTGAAAAAAAAAATTTTGATTGTTTTTTTTTATGTTAACACTTATGTCTGTTTGATTTTAATGTCGTGTGTGTGTGTTACTTTTTGTCAGTCTCTTTCTTTCTCTGTCCCATCACTTGCGTTAGATGTTCTGTCTCTCTCTCTCTAGCCGTGTTTCCATTAGGGCTGTCGCGGTTAAGGAATTTCCCTTGTGGTAAATTTTGAGTGGCTCAAAGCGCAGTATGCAGTAATTATCGATGATTCGCCACATATATGATGTAAGAAATTCTGAAACCGAAACTAAATCGTGTTGAAAAGGATGTAGCATTATCTGATCACTTCTGTATTTTTTTTTTAAATATTGATCTCTGTAACCACTGAATCTAGATCTGTCTCTGTCAGAAAAGAGATGCATTAACAAGAACACTAGTGCACTATTTATGAAGGCAATATCTTTAACAACAAGCATTTCTGCAGACTCTGTTGATCTTCTCCTGGATTTAATTTAACTCAAAAGCTGAGGATATTATTGATGATATTGCTGCGGTAAAGGTCAGCAAGAAGAATGGCAGACAAAAATCATTTTTGAGAAAATCAGCAGCAGTTCAGAGTATGAAAAGACAATGCAGAAAAGCTGAGCGGATGTGGCGGAAGACGAAACTTGAAATACACTATAGCATCTATAAAGATAGTCTTCATGCTTTCAATGTAGAACTAGCCACAGCTAGACAGACCTTCTTCTCAAACCTTATAAACAGTAACTTAAACAAAACACTCGCACTCTTTTTGCTACCGTTGAGAGACTGAACCCCCCCCCCCCCCCCCCCCCCCCAAGTCAGCTTCCCAGTGAAATGCTCTCGGACAGCAAATGCAATGAGTTTGCTTCCTTCTTTTCAGAGAAGATCAGTAATATCAGGAAGGAGATTGGCACATTTTCCTGCAATACAGAGGTCACACAGATTCGACAGCAATCTCAAAAAGAAGTAACCATGTCAGTTTTGGAAGAAACTGATAGCAACATTTTGGAAGAAATAGTACAGCATCTTAAATCGTCAACCTGCTATCTTGACACACTTCCCACATCTTTTTTCAAAAGTGTGCTTAACTGTTTAGAAGCAGATCTCTTAGAAGTGGTGAACACCTCACTTCTTTCTGGGACTTTTCCAAACTCCCTGAAAACTGCAGTTGTTAAGCCCCTTCTGAAAAGCGCAATCTTGATAACACCGTGTTGAGCAACTATAGACCAATATCAAATCTTACTTTTATAGGTACAATTTTGTTTTTAGTCAGCTGAACAAATACTTAAATTCAAATGGATACCTGGACAATTTTCAATCTAGTTTCCGAGCACATCACAGCACAGAGACAGCACTCATTAAGATAATAAATTATATTCACCTTAATTCTGATACTGGCAATATATCAGTGCTGGTACTATTAGATCTTAGTGCTGCGTTTGACACTGTCGATCATAACATACTTCTAGAGAGACTGGAAAACTGGGTCGGGCTTTCTGGGATGGCACTCAAATGGTTCGGGTCATACTTAGAAGGGAGAGGTTATTATGTGAGTTTAGGAGAGCATAAGTCTAAGTGGACGTCCATGACATGTGGAGTCCCACAAGGCTCTATTCTTGCACCGCTGTTGTTTAGCCTGTATATGCTCCCACTAAGTCAGATAATGAGGAAGAACCAAATTGCCTATCACAGCTATGCTGATGATACCCAGATCTACCTAGCATTATCTCCAAATGACTATAGCCCCATTGACTCCCTCTGCCAATGCATTGATGAAATTAACAGTTGGATGTGCCAGAACTTTCTTCAGTTAAACAAGGAGAAAACTGAAGTCATTGCATTTGGAAACAAAGATGAAGTTCTCAAGGTGAATGCATACCTTGACTCTAGGGGTCAAACAACAAAAAATCAAGTCAGAAATCTTGGGGTGATTCTGGAGACAGACCTTAGTTTTAGTAGTCATGTCAAAGCAGTAACTAAATCAGCATACTATCATCTCAAAAACATTGCAAGAATTAGATGTTTTGTTTCCAGTCAAGACTTGGATAAACTCACCAGCAGGGTGGATTATTGTAATAGTCTCCAAAGAAGAGCGTTAGACATCTGCAGCTCATCCAGAAAATCTGAGCATCTCACACAGTCCTCAGGTCCTCACACTGACTTCAGTTACATTTAGGATTGATTTTAAATACTTTTACTCGTTTATAAATCACTCAATGTCCTAGGACCTAAATATATTGCAGATATGCTCACTGAATATAAACCTAACAGACCACTCAGATCAGTAGATCGAGTCAGTTAGAAATACCAAGGGTTCACACAAAACATGTGGAGTCTGTTTTTAGCTATTATGCCGCCCGCAGCTGGAACCAGCTTCCAGAAGAGATCAGATGTGTTGAAACATGAGCCATATTTATATCCAGACTCAAAACTCATCTGTTTAGCTGTGTATTTGTTGAATGAGCGCTGTGCTACGTCCCAACTGACTGCACTGTGTATAATCATTTTCTATTAATTCCATTTAAAACCAATTTTTATATAATTTTGTTTTTATTGTTGTTTTTTATTATTACTATTATTTGTAATGTATATTTCACTTCCATTTATGTAAAGCACTTTGAATTACCACAGTGTATGAAATGTGCTATATAAATACACTTGCCTTTCCTTGAAACAGGAAGTGAGGTAAACCGAAGAGAATGACAAAATAACAGAGCATAAACCTTACAATAAGATCATTAGTCTATTGTTAGCCTATATAACAGTTAGTGCTGATCCTCGAATCTGACTGGACAAGATACTTTCTCTGTTGATATTGCACCTGCGTGTAGACGGCTGTCAGTCAGTGCAGTTTCATTGTTTCGCCACAAGGTGGCGGTATGAGACTGTCTTTGAGTCTTTAACCGTTAATTAAATTGCAAGTTCAAAAGCGCTGATTCATTCAGAAATATGTAATGACACACTCTGTTGAAATCATTTAACTTAGAGAGCCACTTTTAACGGCTCAGATGACCGGCAGAGCGTCGATGCTAAGACAGATTTCGCTTTCCTTGGACGTGACAACCTGTTTTCTCAAATATACGTGACGCAGCATTAATGACCGACGCAGGTAATCGCACGAGATCAGTCGATCGCTCACATTCGCTGTCCGTTTAGGCTTGTCAAGTGCAAATCTACTGAGCCTCTGTACAAACCAGCACGGTACACGTTATCATTACTAACTTATTTAATATTCAGTACACATGCATGAAGTGTAAAATTAGAAGGGCATAACCTTACGAAAAAAGAAAACACGCAAATATCGCGGTTGTTGCGTTCCTCTGCGGTTATGCTCGTCAATAGCATATTGACAATCAATATTGCAATTGATAGTATTGCAATATTCAATCTATCGAGACAGCCCTAGTTTCCATTACCCTTCAAAGTTTGCTAATTGACATTGCGAATTTAATATACGCTCAATGGAAACGTTTTTCAAGCAAATTGAAAAAGGAAACTGCAATGGAAAGGTTTTTTTCTGCATTTACAGGTCACCTCATACATGGCCGCTCACAACTATAAAGGGCTTTCCTTGCCCTTAACTTGAATAAGCCCTTATTTACACTGAAGTACGACCCCGACACGGCACTCTGGTCAATGCTTGTTTATACCAGCCGCGGCACGTTTTCCTCTAAAGATACACACCCTACATCTTCCACCTACATCATCTTTGAGTAAAAACCATGGCTAGTGCGGTGGCTGCGATATACGTAAACTTACCAACATCTGTAGCCATGACTTATTGCGAGAGGAAAAAGTTACGTTTAGTCGCTTAGCATGAGTTAATGAAAACTGTCATTTTGCAATAGTTTTTTATTGACATTTATAAAATATCGCAAATCTGTAATGGAAATATACCCTTCTCTCGCTTTTTCTTTCTATCTTTCTCTCTTTCTCTCTCCATCTCTCACTCTTTCTTTCTCTCTCCATCTCTCACTCTTTCTCTCTCGCTCCATCTCTCTCGCTCCATCTCTAACGCTTCCGCTCTCTATCTCTCTCTCTCTTTCTCTTGCTCTCTCTCGCACTCTCTCTATCTCCCTTTTCTCTCTCTCTCTTTCTCTCTCTCTTTCTCTCTCTCTTTTGCACTCTCTCCCTCTCTTTCTCGCACTCTTTCTCTCTCTCTCTCTCTCTCTCGCACTCTTTCCCTATCTCTCTCGCACTCTCTCTCTCTCTTTCTTTCTCTCTCTCTCCATCTCTCGCTCTTTCTCTCTCGCTCCATCTCTAAAGCTTCCGCTCTCTATCTCCCTTTTCTCTCTCTCTCTCTTGCTCTCTCTCGCACTCTCTCTCTCTCTCTCTCTTTCTTTCTCTCTCTCTCTCTCTTTCTTTCTCTCTCTCTCTCTCTCTCTCTCTCTCTCTCTCTCTCTCTCTCTGTGTCTCGTCTTGTCACTGTGTGACTCATGCTTTACACATCAATCTCTAGTGTAAAGATGCTGGAAACAGAACCATGTTTTCTCTTGAGACACTCTTATATACATAGATATGCACATGTATAGACATGCAGACTAAATCTCAGCACTTACATCATATGGGACACATTGTTGGGCTTCAAATTAAATGATTTCATACATAACAAATGATATGAAGTGAATGCAGTACTAAATGGAGTTAACTGTTATTGTTTTGAAAATAGACATAACCATGTTGTGTAAACGAGATGTCGAATAGGTCACAAGACTCTATTGAAAGGGAAAGAAAAACAAGTTTGTGATTAATGTAAGAATATTTTGAGTATAAAACATATTTTAATAGAGTTTCCATTTTTAAATGATACTAAACGACATTTTTAGTCAGAAAATATATTAATGGACATTTTTAAGAGTTTCTCCTGAAATATTTTTTTTATATATTAAGCTGAAAGACTATATAATTGTTATTGCTATTTTTGTTGTTATTTTAGTTTACATTTTGATTTGTATGTTGAGTTTTTAAGATAAATGATTGTAAATATCATATTGAAAGGATATTGATTGCATGGTTTTAATGATGCTATTTTGCCATTGCTGCTGACATGGTGTTAAATCATAAATAAATCAAAACATATATACATGTTTTTCTTCCCCTCATCAGTTTCTGAACCGATGCAGCAGGTTCTTATCATGGTAACTCAGGTGGTCTGCATGTGTTTGTGTTTTGCATCCCTTTCATAATCTGCAGAATAAACACAGAACAGACTGCTGTTAACTCTGCTGTCCAGAATAAAGAGCGTGTTTCTCTCTCTCTCAGGGAGCGTCTGCTTTGTTCGATATGATCGAGTACTATGAATCCGCCACTCATCTCAATATCTCCAGCAACAAGCACATGGGCGCACGCGGCTGGCAGGCCGCCGCACACATGATGAGGAAGGTGAGGCTTGAGTTATGCTCCGTTCACACTTTAATGAAGAGTCGATCTGCTCCGCTTCACTCCTCATGCATCTGTGTGCCTCCAGACGAGCTCTCTGCAGTACCTGGACGCCCGTAACACGCCGCTGCTGGACCATTCGGCTCCGTTCGTGGCCAGAGCTCTGCGGATCAGCGGCAGTCTGACCGTCCTGCACCTGGAGAACGTCGGCATCTCAGGACGACCGCTCATGCTGCTGGGTAATCAATGGAAAATACAATGATCGGGAACTCTGTGGACGTTAACCCTATAAAACCTAATGGATCATACGTGACCCTGGATCACAAAACCAGTCAAAAGTGTACATTTTTTTGAATTTGAGGTTTCTACGTCATCTGAAATATTAATAAATAAGCTTTCCATTGATGTATGGTTTGTTATGATAGGACAATATTTGAACATCTGGAATCTGAGGGTGCAAAAAAAATCTAAATATTGAGAAAAATCACCTTTATAGTTGTCCTATAAAGTTCTTAGCAATCATGATCAAAAATGAAGTTTTGATATATTTACGATAGAAAATTGACTCAATATTTCCATGAAAATTATTATTAAATTACATTTTACAATAGTCATAAAAAAATGCAAGGGGAAACCTTAACTCATACACAGTTATCTAACAAAGGGAAGATATCAGAGTTATGATCTTTAATTAATATCCTAATTATTTTTGGCATAAAAGAAAAATGGATAATTTTGACCCATACAGTTGGCTTTTGCTAAAAATATCCCCCGGCGACTTCAGACTGGTTTTGTGCTCCAGGGTCACATATGTGATACACCGATTTCTAAGTGCTTTAAATGATCTACATGATTTTCATATATTACATGCTTTCTTTTGTCGGAATTATGGTTTATGATATAGTCATAAAATGATAGTTATTTACGATAACTGTACAAAGGTCCATCTTCAGCTTGTGCTTTACTGATTTGTATAAATTAAACGTAAGAATGTTTATATTGTTAGTAATAATTTGAACTGAACACTTACTGGACTGAATCAACATATCCATCCATATGTGTGTATATATATATATATATATATATATATATAAGGGATGCACAATATTAGATTGTTGCCGATATCCAATATGCCCATATTTTTCGAGTCCTATTGGCTGATGTTGATGCAGATATATATTTCCCTTCTTTTAAAAAGACACCAAGTCGAGAGACCTGTGTAGGGTGACCGGATGTCTCATGGTGGGCAATATGACCACGATATCAGAAATTATATTTCACGATATCTAGCCTATATAGTTATATATATATAAAAGATAACAAAGAAGCAAATTACAAACCCTAAGACCAATTCGATAGAGATACAGATTTTTTGATACATTAGGCTTAATTAAATGTAACATATTTTGTTGTTTGATTAACATTAATACCAGACTTGAATTTAATGAGGCTGCTGTCCCTTTAAAACTGAATGCACGGATTGTAATTATACTGAAACGTATCCCGTTTTCACCCACCTGATTATGCTCACTTAAGTCATAGCAGACATTGTGTTTATGTGAGCGACTTCACACGATGCACATTTTGACAACTGTGTGTGAATTTGACGATTCAGGCCCAAGATGAACTGATCACTCACTGTCTGAGAGAACGGGGGTCGCGCGTGGCCAAGACGGCGCTTCTGGGGTGTCATTTAGTGCAAGTTAACGGCGCGTTAATCGATAATGTGATTGTGATTAGATGGTCATTTTGTACTACGACGAGCTTGGTTAGCTTTTAATTAGGCTGTTTTGGCTTTAACAGAACACTACGACTCGCTGTGATTACCCAGTCGTAAAGAAATGTAGAAATACGGGACAAAACATGATTTTTTTCAAAAATAAGTCGGGACACTAAAAATAGAGCTGAAATACGGGACTGCTCCGGGAAAAATGGGACATCTGGTAACCCTACTCCTGTGGAAATTATAAACAAATATTTTTTTTATTTTGGTTAATTTTGGGCAAAAACTTGTTTGTTAGATTTAATAAACAAACCGATGCCGAAGGCCGGGACACAGCAAGTCGACGAGTGTCAGTTTAGCCAATGACTCCGTAATACAAGAAATAAAGGGAAAGTGATGAAATCGAGTAAGTAAATGAAGACAGCACAGACCGGAGGCTGTTCTAATGTTACCTGATCTTACCCAAGCATTTCAATATGCAAATATTTTCATTACAACATGAGCCGCTTAAAATGATTCAACATAACTGTTATTCAAAATAGTAAGCAAAGGCTGCTTTGTTTCGTATAAAAGTCTCATTATCACGCCATGATATTTTCTTGTGATCTTGACATAAAACTTCTCGTTATCACAAATACATTTTTTCGTGATGTCAACATCATAACTTTAACTACACTAATAGGTGGCAGTATAGACCCCTGGGGTGTTGCACACTGTATATCCACGCGTTTGGGATAAAGTACCTTCTTCGTGATCGCTACAATTTGTGCAGTATTGTTCATTACTGACCTTTAGTTAACTTAAACATTTAAAATGCTTGAATCGATAGGCCTGTGATTATTTAGTGTATCGTTAAGTGCTTGCTAGACGCGTGAGTCGTCACAGTTTCACTACCGCAGTAGCGTTCGTTGTGATAAACTAATTGCTCGTTAAAATTACAATGTTGACGTCACTGTATTCTGTTTGCACCTATATCTTTGAAGTAAGCTTATATCATTGTTCGTTAGTAAGCGGGAATTATGTTGTTTATCTAGGACGCGCTTCAATGATATTTGTAATGTACATCTTTAACCCTAATTTATTGTTAATCATTAAATGTATATTGACAAAAAATTTGATTTTATATATGTAAAAATGTGTTTAGACTTATATAACAATTTACTGATGTTACATAGTGTTGTAATATTTTGTATTTTCTACATTTCTTTGTAGGAGACCACACACACACTCATTCAAACAGCATCCCAAGCTTGTAACGCACATGATATCACAGCATATCCAATATGACTAATACAAATCACAAACAAATTAACTTTATTTCAAACGAATGAGGAAAATAAAGTGAGTTGAATCAAAGTATCTCTAAAATAGTTTATAATAGTTCTCTGTATTCTTCTGAAGCCGCTCCGCCTGCGCTTTCAGCGTTTAATAATAATAATAATTAATAATAATAATAATAATTAATAATGATCTGATATTAGACCATTTAATTATGTTAATTACACAATGTTTAGAGTTCGGTCTCTGGGGAAAAATCAACAGATTGATTAGCCTATGTGTTTATTGTAGACCTTATTGATATGTGAATCTGAAGTTGTTGAAATATCCACAACATGAAGAGCGCACGGTTTATCTTTCGATCAGATTTGCATTTGTTACTATAGCAACAGTAGATTAACGACGCATTGTGTTCTAAAAATCAAACAATCATTGAATAAAAAGCTACTTTTGTTATGTTGAGATCACAAGATAATTAAGTCTTGATAACGAGAAACAAGAAAAGTAATTATAATCCATGTCTTCTTAGGATTTACGCATTATATTGTTCTTCAGTTGAGTATCATGCTTCATGCATCAGGGTTTTATGGCTCGTATAGTCTGAAATAGTGAGAATATGGAGGAAAAAACTGCTCAGTTATTCAGAAACTCAAACTGAGCACAAATATGCAATCTGGTGCGGATGCTGATATTTATGATGAAATGTAATGTAAACCAATGCAATGTTTATGAACATAAATATCAGTCATTGCTCTATCTCCAATAATTTTATCTTCGTAAGATGAGATTTAAATGCTTAGTTTGATGATCAAAACACATAATGCAATGCGATACAGTAACGATTGAGAGATTTACAAATTAACGTTCATATTTAATATTAAAAATGATCATATTTAAGATTTACTGATTTTTCTAAACAACGATGATGGATAATCAAGTAAACCCAAGTTCTTCAGTCCAGTAAGTGTTCATTTTGAAATATTAGTAACATTACAAATAAAATTAGTAATGAAAAGTTATTATGTTTGCTTTATTAAAATCAGTAAAGATTGACAGCAAATTAAGCACAAGCTGAAGGTGGACTTTGTACAATTATACTAAAAGGCCTTTTACTTGATAAAAATAAAAAACTAGCAATTAGATAACAGTAAGTAGATTTAGTAGAAAATAATAAAAAATGCACACATCAGTTACTGCAGAGTATGCTATGTTAACCATTTCCCAAAAAATGAAATGTGAATGAAGCAGTTAAAAGTGTGTTTGTTTCATGCGTGTGTTCAGCCACAGCACTGAAGATGAACATGAACCTCCGAGAGCTGTATTTGGCAGAAAACAAGCTGAACGGTCTGCAGGACTCGGCTCAGTTAGGCAATCTGCTGAAGTTCAACTACAACATCCAGATTCTGGACCTGAGAAACAATTACATACTGGACTCAGGTCTGACCTCAGGTCTCCTCCGTGTCTTGTTATTGGTCTCCTGCTTCAGTAATGCTTGTCGTTCAACCCGCTGTATTTGCTTTTGCTGGTGTCCTCAGGGTTGGCGTATATATGTGAGGGTCTGAAGGAGCAGAGGAAGGGTTTGGTCACTCTGGTGCTCTGGAACAACCAGCTCACACACAATGGCATGGGATACCTGGCCGCCGCTTTGGTAAACACACACACACACACACACACACAAGCACAGACACGCACACGCACACTCTCACACACACAGACACAGACGCACACGCACACACACACACACACACACTCACACACACACACACTCACACACACACACACACACACACACACTACACACACACTCACTCTCACACACACACTCACACACACACTCTCACATACTCTCACTCACACACACTCACACACACACACTCACCCTCACACACACACCTCTCTCACACACACACTCACTCTCACAACACACTCACACACACTCACACACACTCACACACACTCCACACCACACACACACACTCACACACACTCACACACACCCACACACACACACCACCCACACACCACTCTCACACCCACTCACTCTCACACACACTCACACACACACACTCCCACACACTCACACACCCCCCACCCACCCCTCCACCCCACACACTCCACACCCACACACCCCCCACACCACCCCCCTCCCTCTCCCCCCCCCTCCCTCTCCCCCCCCACCCCCCCCCCCTCCCTCCCCCACCCCTCCCCCCCCTCCCCCCCCCTCACAACACCCTCCCCCCTCCACCCCCCCCCCTCCCCCCCACTCCCCCTCCCACTCCACCCCCATCCCCCCCCCCCCCCCCCCCCCCCCCTCACCTCCCCACTCCCCCCACCCACACCCACTCTTCCATGAGCAAATCCACATCTTTAGAGCTTATTCAAACCAGGAGCATCACAACAAAGCGAATAGCCAACGGATTTTGTCCTAAAACTATTCACACCACATTTGTTTGTAACAAGTGTGTAAACCTGAAAGAAATAGGTTACACTTTATTAATGGTGTTGTTTTTACAGTGTAATTATGCGATTAAGTACTAACCAATATTAATTAACGACAGTAGGTTTTATGCATAATGAACTGTTATTACTGAAGTAAATACATGTAAGATGAAACAAGGAAATTTAATACAAAATAGTTGTGTAACGTAATTATAATGAATTAAATGCTTGAAAATAAAATGATAATTTAGTACCGGTAAGACAAAAACAGTAATAATGTTGTATTAACTGTTAATCAATTAACTGATCAGTACATTTTAATAATTGACTACAATATCTAGTTCATGATAGGGGCTGTATCTCACAATTATTTTTAATAAGTGGCTAATTATTTGGATGATTAATTGACTGCTCTGGTAAATTTGTCCTATTATTATTAAAGACTATACTAACACATTTACAAGCAATTCTTAACTGAAAATATTTGTTGTTGTTGTTGTTGTTAATAATGTTGAATAATCGTGTCAGCCCTAGTTTAGTCATGATTTTGCAGCAATAGTAATATTTGTACTGTTGTAAATATTTTTGCAAGTTAGATTAACCAATAATATCAAGTGCATGTCTCTTCATCTGTAAAATAAGTGTTTGGTGAAAAAATGCAAAAATCAACCAACAAGGATGAAGAAAATTTAACATTTGGTTCTTAATAATCATTATTTTGACTTAAAAAATGTATTGTGAAAATGTACTCTTGCATACGTGTTTAAACTCGAAATAAAACTTGAAATAGAGATATTTGGAACAATATACGTGTTTACTTCCACATTTGACAAATTTAATGCGTCATTAATGCGAGCTTTAACTGAATAAATGTATTAAAAATCAGTTTCCACAAAAATATTGGGCAATGTTTTCAACATTGATAATAATCAGAAATGTTTCCTGAGCAGCAAATCAACATATTATCATGATTTCTGAAGATCATGTGACACTGAAGACTGGATTAATGATGCTGAAAATACAGCTTTGATAACAAAAATGAATTACATTTTAACATATATTCACATAGAAATAATATTTCACTGTTTTTACTGTATTTTTAAATAACAAAGCAGCCTTGATGAACTTAAGAGACTTCTTTTAAAAGACCGATGTGAACAAAACACTAGCCTCTTATGCCTCGTATAATGAGCCATAAAACAGCAAATCCACCCCGAACACATGAGATGAAGACGAGAGCTCGGCCCATTCAGTCCGATGCTGTGTGTGTGTGCCAGCTGCTGACCATGCACCGCTCGTGTTTACGTGGGTCCTGCCGTCTTTCTGTTAATTAAGCACAAAACACACACACATTCTCACAGCCTTGTGTGTAATCTTGCACTGCTGGTCTTCAGAGCATGATTTTAAAGCAGTGCCTGAGCCTGTATTCACACGCTATTAGATGTCTTCGCAGAATAATCATCTTGAAAATCTCACACTGTAGATTTAATCCACTTTCAGTTTCTTCTCCCACCTCTCTGTGCTTTTACCGATCCATCTCGTTTGCTCTCTGTTGCTGTAGCCTTTCACTCAAAGTTTGGAAACACTGAACCTTGGTCATAACGCGGTGGGCAACGAAGGAGTGCACAGACTTAAAGACGGACTCATAGCAAACCGGTCCATCCTCAGACTGGGTCTGGCCTCCACCAAACTCTCCTGTGAAGGTGAGATCTGGAGCGAAATGTGAAGTTACTGTCATGTAAACAGTGAATGTGTTCTAATGCAGATGATGTGGAGTTGTAGAGCTGGGTTTATGATAAGCGTGTGTGAATGTGTGTTTGTTTGTATGATAGGAGCGGTGGCTATCGCAGAATACATCGCTGATAGTCCGAGGCTCCTCCGGCTGGACATGCGGGAGAATGAAATTAAAACCGGAGGCCTCATGGCTCTCACGCTCGCCTTTAAAGTCAACACATCGCTGCTCCGACTCGACCTGGACCGAGAGCCCAAGAAAGAGACGGTGAGTGTTTGTTAAATGGGAAAGGATTTCGCTTCATATAACTGCATGTGAATACCACTAACATGTCACAACATGGTTTTTATTCGGACGTTACTTTGCATTGTCATTAGATTCGTTTCGTGATCCTTCTTTATCTCACAACATACAATGTGTGTGAAAATGTTAGGACAGATAAGACTATTTTAATGGAGTCTCTGATTTAAGCTTAAATCACAAAAACAACATTAGATAAGTTCAAATTCATTTATCTGAGTTTAAAACTCATAAATGCTTATTGAAGTCTGTAAATGTTTTTAAAATGTACAGTATAAAGGTAAGTATTTGTTTGTTACAGTATAATGTTATATCGATTGATGTAAATGTATTAAAATGAAAAGTTATTATATATTAGTATATAATATTTAATTATTTGATATTAATTAATAGATTAAATTCTAGTGAAAAAGCAGTGGAAATGATATGCACTATCATTCAAATGTTTGGGGTCAGTAAAAATGATTTTTAATAGACGAAGAACATATAAAACCTTTTAAACGTGACCGTAAAGTCATATGTAATGTTAAAAAAGACTTATATTTCAAATAAATGCTGTTCTTTTGAACTTTCTATCCATTGCAGAATCCTGAAAAATAAAATGGATCATTGTTTCCACAAAAATATGAAGCTGTTTTCAACGCTGATAATAATCAGAAATGTTTCTTGAGCGGCAAATCAGTGATATTATGATTTCTGAAGATCATGTGACACTGAAGACTGCAGTAATGATGCAGAAAATTCAGCTTTGATCACAGAAATAATTAACATTTTACAATATAGTCACATAGAAACAGCTATTTTAAATTTTAATAATATTTGTTTTTTATCAAACAAATATAATAAATCATTGGTGAGCAGAAGATAATTCTTTCAAAAGGATTTGAAAATCTTACCAACCACAAAAGTTTTTAACCCATGCTGTATATATATAGATATAGATATATTGTTTTTCAGTAACTACACTTAATTATATACCACAGTGTTCATCACATGCATCTTTTTATTGCATAACTGCACTGTGTCTGTTTTTTTCTCACAGGTGAAGAGTTTCATTGAGACGCAGCGCGCCCTGCTGGCAGACATTCAGAACGGCTGCAAGAGGAACTTCATCCTGGCCAAAGAGAAGGAGGAGACGGAGCAAAAGATGAGGCAGTCGGTTTCAATGGCCGAAATCGCCACGGAGGACCAAGCACAGGAGGATGAAGATGCATCTGCTGAGAACATCGAGGAAGAAAACACTGCAGGTCAGGGAGACGCAACCGATGAGGGCAGTGTATTTGACAGCCCAGAGGTCAAAGATCAAAAACCAACACTACAAGAGGACTCGGACCTCTGACACCGAGGATGAGGATGCAGCCGAGGAGCCACAAGCTTCTGCAGACACCACACCTCTCATATCAATGCCTGCAATAAGCGCCTCGACGCCTCCTCCACCAGAATCTCCAGCGGGAATAACAGTGACCGAAGCCAGCGCTGTCCCCGTAGCCCAAGCATCTCCTGGACGCTGCTTTTCAGTGTCTAGTCCCGGCAGAGGACACAAAATCTTTATGGTAACCCGTGTGGAAAGCCCTCCAAAGCAGCAACAGATGACGAAAGCTGTCAGCGAGAGGGCGTCAGAGAGCCAAACGTCCACACAAACTAATATAAAAGCACCATCTAACCAAACAGCATCTGAGCTCAGCACGTTATCATCGCGTGCAGAAACAACACCAGCACCTGTTCAACCGCTCAACGCCTCTTCACATGCGGATAAGCAGGAGAAAGTGAAGGAGGCTCACGCTTCACCCTCAGAAATCGCACAGGAACCTGCTACGCCATTTGAAAGCCAGAAGGATGCCGATCAGACTCACTTAGAGCGGCAGTTTGACTGTAAATACAAACACAGAAACATTGCGAAATGTAAGCGAGAAGGACCAGACATTGTGTTCTCACACCCAAACAGAGCCGTCAGTGTCAGGGCAATCCCGAGATGAGACTCGAAACCCAAAAGCCGAACCATGTCCAGAACCGCTGCGGGAGGTTCAGCCAGGTGCTAACGGAGAAAAACAAGAGCAGTCTAGTGAGCAGCAACAGGAGGTCACGAGAGGTCACGAACCCCTC
Source organism: Oxygymnocypris stewartii (assembly GCA_003573665.1). Lineage (NCBI taxonomy): Eukaryota > Metazoa > Chordata > Actinopteri > Cypriniformes > Cyprinidae > Oxygymnocypris > Oxygymnocypris stewartii. The sequence continues at coordinate 4,415 of QVTF01006971.1, read as the reverse complement.
GATGAGGAAGACTGCAGTGCTCAGACGGGATCTCCTGACCAGATCTCCACAGAAGAAGCTGAAGGTCCCGCTGTGTGTACGGGAACAACGCTGCCCAACGGGCTGAAGCCAGAATTTGCCTTTCACCTGCTTGAACCCGAGGGGACCCAAAGCAGCCAGCTGCATTATGGAGCATGGTGAGTTACGCTGGATTACCACTGATCCCGCAATATTGGAGCACATTTATTTGGATTACATTTCCATTGTTCCTAAAACAATGTTGTTCCCTTTTCCTCACTCTGGATGTAGACAGTTCTTGAAGGCTGAGCAGAGGAGCACCGATAATCCTCTCGGCAGACTAGATCACATCGTAAAATATTTCTGTAGGGATGTAACGGTTCAAGTATTCGGTTATAACGGTTCGGGAAAAAATTACTATATTGTCAAATAAAAATTAAGAAAATAAGAACAAATAATCTAATTACAAGCAACAGCACAATAAAAACAACAGAGCAAAGATGCAAATAAAATATGCAGTGTTTTTTAAGGTAGGTCTAACTCAAGTTTTTACGCACAGAAATTGAATAAAGTAATCAAATGTAAAATAAAATAGCATATTGGACTTATTAGAGCCCGATGCCTTGACTGATTTGTTTTTTGGGCCCGATACTGATATTAGGGAGTAAAACAAGTCTGATATCGATAAATCAGCCAATATTATTTGTTATATTATAGTGGACCAGTCAAAAGGTTGGACACAGTTTCCATTCGTGTGTCTGAACTATAGACTGGCACTGTACATTTATGCATTTAAGCAGACACTTTTATCCAAAGTGACTTACAGTGCATTCAGGTTATACATTTTTATCAGTATGTGTGTTCCCTGGGAATTGAACCCATGACCCTTTGCGCTGCAAAGGGAACACTGTATGTAGAATATTAACAGTGCGTCAATTCTACGCAGACGGCAAGCGCTGTGATTGGTCGGCTATAATAATAACATGTTTGTTCATTTGAAGATCAGGCTGATGAATTATTAGTTTGGATAAACTAATAATGCATGAATATGTGAGTATTTCTGAGTGATTCATGAACTAGCTCATTTTCTATATGATTATTCAACAACAAAAATCAGTATTGCAATTTTATATATTTAAAACCACACATTTAATGTGACGATAACATGCAGGTCATGATTTACTCATTCAGTTAAAGATTCATCAGGCTGATTCAAACCGATAACACCTGAATGATTCAAATAAGGTCTTTCTGAATAATTCATGAAACGGGTCTAATTTCTGTATATTTATATAGAGTCATGTTTATTCAGAAACATTCAGTTAATTAATTTAAAGATTGATCAGGCCGATTCAAACCAGTAACGCCTGCATTTGTTAGTCTGAGTGAATCATGAATAAACTGGCTTATTTTCTGTATATCATATATGATGCATTATAATTTGTGAGTCTTTTCAGGATTAATGGAAAAATATAGATACTCATAACGGTAAATTTTCTTGTGGATCAGGCTATGCTGGTCACGTATGTTTTTTGCGTGCAGATTGTGAAGACTTTAAATAGAAATAAGTTTTATTTTGCTATAATGCCTGGTCCAGACCAAGGATAATGTTCGGTGGAATAAACGATTATAATCTCTGCTGAAACATTTGTGTTGGTTTGAACCACTGATCTATATAATCTTTTGTCTTATAGATCAGTGCTTTAAACTGGTGTTTACTTTGTAGTATTTGTTTGTTTCATCTTATCACATGCAACTCATTCTCTGAGCTCAAACATTGGAAAATATTGATGCTTTTGCATCATTTAGTCAACTTTATGAATGTAAAGCACAAAATACATGTGATATGATAGTGATCGTTGTTGTGTGTGTCTCTCTCTCTGGGTGTGTCTGTGCGTGGTGTGTGTGTGTCTGTGCGTGTGTGGTGTGTCTCTGTCCCGTGCGTGCGTGTGTGTGCGTGTGTGTCTCTGTGCGTGTGTGTGTGTCTCTGTGCACGTGTGTGTCTCTGTGTGTGTGTTGTGTCTCTCTCTGTGTGTGTGTGTGTCTCTGTGGGTGTGTCTGTGCGCGTGTGTGTGTGCGTGTCTCTGTGTGTGGTGCGTGTCCTCTGTGTGTGTGCGTGTCTTCTGTGTGTGGCGTGTCTCTGTGTGTGTGCGTGTCTCTCTGTGTGTGTGCGTGTCTCTGTGTGTGTGCGTGTCTCTGTGTGTGTGAGTGTCTCTGTGTTGTGTGTGTGCGTGTCTCTGTGCGTGTGTGTGTCCTCTGTCCGTGTGTGTCTCTCTGTGTGTGTGTGTGTCTCTGTGCGTGTGTGTGTGTGTGTGTGTGTGTGTGTGTGTGTGTGTGTGTGTCTCTGTGCATGGTGGTGTGTGTGTGTCTCTGTGCATGTATGTGGTGTGTGCGCGTGTTGTGTTTCAGTGAGCGTGACAGCAGAGAGCTGAGCTGTGGACAGGATTAGAGGAGCTTTCCTTGATGCCAGTCTGGACACCAGCAGAGATGCACCCATAAATGCTGTAACCAGGTAATGCAAGCACATTCCCATGTTTATGAAGGAATTCCTGGAATAATAACGTAACCTACCAGACTTACTTAAAATCACATTGTTAAGTTAAACCCGTCTCTGTCTCTTCTCAGGATCCACACATGCAGAGAGAATCCGAAGGGCCGGTTTGTTCTCGCCACACGGCATCCGCTCATATTCCTCGGGTCTCTTTCAGTCTTTCTCATGTCTTTTCCACTAATTTTCCAATCGTTGCATCAGAACCAGAGGACTCATCTTCCCTCCAGTGTCCAACTTTGATTGAAATTAGGAAAAATCTCTTCTGCGATTCAAACATTTGCCGTAAAGTTACCAAAGACGCACATGCAGAGACACACACACACACTCGCTAACCGGCGACCTTCTTCTGTTCCTCCCCGTTACGCTGTCGACTGTGGTGCCGCCCCCTGGTGGACTGGAGGTTGTAATGCAGTACAGAGACTGAACGGTTGGAACATGTGAAGACATTTCATTGGTTGTGGCTTTCTGATATGGTCAAAGCGGGCAGACGTGCGAGTCTCTGTGTGTGTTTGTCGTTATTAGTGTCTCGTTAACACAAAAGACTTGAGATCTGCTTTCGCGTTGGTTCTCAAGAATCGGTAAAAACACCCACTTCTGATCTCAGATCTCACCAGGTTCCCTTCATCAACCGCGTGGAACAATTTAGCCAGTCATCTGAATGATTCGGACATCTTGTCCTCGGCGAACGAACGAGCTGTACAATTTTCACTCTCTCTTACCATCTCAAACACTCATTCTGTCTTCCATCGGGTAAACCCTGTGTGTCACCGTACGTACCCATCCGAAGACAGGAAACGTTTGCCTTTAAACCTTATTTCAGCTCTTTATTCCGGCTGCTTGGCTGAATCCGTTTGTATTTATTTTAAACAACCCGAGTCTGTTGTGTATCTTTTTTCCCATCTTTTTTAAGCTGTTGTTGTGGGATTTTCCCTCTTTGGTGTATATTTTCAGATTCTATAAAGAGCAAATATTAAGTTTAAAGTTGTCCTATTTTGATTGGTGGGGGTTTGGGAAAGGGGCGGGGCTCTGTGGATTGATTTATATAAATAGGGCTGGAGCTCTTGGAGAGTATATTATGTATATCGGGTGCGTGTTTGGGCGTGAAATGAGGCAGTGGGAGTGCCAGAGCACAAGACTTCATGAAGAAAACACTACGCTTGTGTGAAGCTACTGCCGCTGGAGACACTAGAGACTACACTTTACCTCGAGAGAAGTCGCCATCGTCAGACAAACGAGAAGCGTGTGACATCGAAGCGAGACTTGAGCTGATCAGTGTAGTACTTTCCACCATCCCAGGCTCTGGTGCTTTTCAGTCTCTCTCTCTCTCTCTCTCTCTCTCACTCTCTCTTTCTATGTCTCACTCTATCTCACTCTCTCTTTCTCTGTCTCGCTCTCTCTCACTCTTCTCACTCTCTCTACTCTCTCATCCCTCACTCTCTCACTCTCTCTTTCTCTGTACATCCCTCTCACTCTCTCTGTCTCACTCTCTCTCTCTCTCACTCTCTCTCTCTCACTCTCTCTCTGTCTCTCTCTCTCTCTCTCTCTCTCTCTCTCTCTCTCTCTCTCTCTCTCTCTCTCTCTCTCTCTCTCTCTCTCTCTCTCTTTACCGTCTGGTTAATGTCGTCTATCTGCCAGGCTTTGCCTCTACATCCAGATTGTCTTTGACCTCGAAATCAACACTTCTGTGCTGCCCCCCCCCAAACCGATGTTTGTAATGCTTTATTTTTAGTAATTTTTAAAATGACCTGTTAAATTAATCAAACTGTACTGGTAAACACAGAGATGTGTATGGCTTTTTCCTCTCAAATAAATGCATGTAATGACAAAAACAGCATGTGTGTTTTTTATAAAACAACTTTCCTAATTG